>JAAAKG020096524.1:0-16077 GCA_010014905.2 Druon quercuslanigerum
TAAGTTACTTTTGCTATTTGGTCACTTATTCAGTAAATGTTTTTTGTATTTTATATTACATTTTAAAAAAATATTTTTTATTTTAAAGTTTTTTTTGTGATTTTTTCATTTATTATTTTTTTTGTAACTATTCAATCCATGGATTGTAGAGGATTTCATAAGATTGCAATGCATTTTCAGGGATTTCGAATATTTTATGGGAACTCATAATATTTCGACATATTTTATGGAATTTTAAGGATATTACCAATTTTATGAGATTTTAAGAGATTTTTAAGGATATAAAAAAATTCACGGAATTTCAAGAGTTTTATGGGATTTCCACATTTCAAGAATGGTTAATTCTTCGAATCTATGTTTATTCCACGTATATCATGTGAAATATTTCTTAATATAAAAGAACTAAAAAAAATAATGACACAATATGCGTAATGTAATTATAAAGCAATCAGTAGAATGTAGAAATTATCTAAAAAAAACACTTAAACCCTCCCCCCCTCCGACTCAAGTAGGGATTCTTAAGGTTTTTTATACCCCCTTAACCACTCGAAATAATTGATTTGTATATTTGAGATTCCCTATCTATATTAGTATCACGTGATTCCAATTTTGAATGAGCGTTTTCGCGGTTCTAATTTATAAAAATATTTTTCTCTTAAACAAAGAAGCCAACAAAATTAACAAACTATCTTGTGTTCAGTTTGAAATTAATTATTTCAAAATGAGTTGATCTAAAACTGTGAAACAACCCAATTGGCCCAGAGTGTCAATCAAATAGCTAGGCCTGTAAAAGATATCTTGTGTTAGAAGAAAGGAGAAAAAAGGAATAAAAAAGGAAAAGTCATATCAAGATTCGTCTTAGGGTCCACGTACAACATACAACTGAAGATTGGGGATTTCTTGAAACTGCGGGAAACCGTTCAATTTCGTTCTATTTTATTGAGGTTCGTGACGCCCACTTTTCCTTTCCTTTTCTTCTTCTATTTTATTCTGTCCCTTAAGATTCAAGTGCACAACATTTTTTTCTTTAATACTTTATAATCCCCGTTCAAATAGTACAAAGAATTATTTTTTTATATTCTCGAAGGGAACGGAACCAGGCGAAAATTTTTGTTGATTTGTGGAAGTGATATCTATAAAATACTATTTTATAAAGCCTTGATTCCATTGGGCCAAACTGTTTTTCCTTATTTTCACGGTTGGGATAAAATGAAAGTTAAGCATCAATCCATTTTTCATATTTCCTTTTTATGAACTGAGTTTCGAAGCAAAGTTTAAAGTTTTAAATCAAGAAACTTTGTTTCTGGATAACGCGATTGTGCATAAAGTTTAGACATTCTCCGATGCGGGATGAATATTTTCTGAATTCCTGTATCGACAGAATTACCGCTGCAATAGTTCTTGAAACTTTATTGAGAATCGATTCAACTAATGTGAAGTTAGGGTAGTATTTCGCCAAAAGAATAATTCTCGTGTAACCTCCTGCGTAAATTTCTTACCACACCTTGCATGCTTTTAAAATAGAGTGCATGGGAAAATTAATTTAAATGAAAAAGAAATAGTAAAATTTAAAATTCAATTGGAATAAATAATAATATATTATAACCATAAATTTATTTAGGTAAGAAAATAAAAAATCTTTTTTTCATTAGCTGAAACCTTAATTATAATAAAAATAGTGATATGCAAAATCAAGAAGGGTATTTTGATTCTAAATTATTTCTTTAACTGTTAAACAATCAAATTTGTATCTTAATATTTGTAAGCACTCCGTAAACAAAAGTATAATTTGTATAAATATAGTCGTAGATCAGAACATATTTTAGCTATTATTTTCTATATAATAAACAAAATAATAATGAATAAAAAATGTAATTACGTGGATTTATGACATTGTAAGGTGTGTGACTGATGTGTGCGATTCTGCAGATGTACGAAATAATGTCTTCTGATGCGTAGTGGAATCATGAAGTCCAAGCAGCCTCTCAGGAAACAGGGAAGCGTTTGGCAGTGAATGGCAGTGTGTCCAGTAGCAGACCGCGGAAAGAATAGTTCGAATGTGTGATTGAGACCCTTATTCGAAGAGTCATAAGAAGCCATAGAAACACAAGAGCTTGCATGACAAAATATATGGATGTGTAAGCAGCTAGTGTGGAAGCTAGTGTGCATCTAGTAGTGGAATCATGAAGTCTAAGCAGCCTCTCAGGAAAGAAGTAAGCGTATAACATAAAGTGGAATATCACGGGCCTTAGCGATGATGAGAGAAATATACTTGAAAATTATTACAGATACAAAAAGAGGAAAGTAAAATTCTTAAGCAATATAAAGAAAGGTAAAATTACAAAGTTAGGCAGATTGCGAAATAACAAATGCGAAAAGCTATATGATACAGAAGAGAAGCACCACAACTGCGATATAGAAAACGATACGTTTGATAACCCAATTGAGAGAGTCTATGCTTCTGAGTTCAGGTATATAATTAAGAATTTAAAAAATGATCAGGCTGCTGAGTTAGACGGTATTAACGCTGAAATGAAAAAAGCGATTATCATATCACTATACGAAGAAAAGAGCGATAAAAGACACTGTAATAATTTCAGAGGTATCAGTGTATTACATACCGGAAGTAAAACATATTCATAAATATTCATTCGTAAGGTAATGAAAATAACAGAAGAAAATATATAGGAAGTCCAAAGTAGATTCATGCCAGGAAGATCATGTACGGATTAAATATTTAGCTTTGGAGAGATCACAGAAAAAAGCTTGAGGGCAAGTAAATAAATTTTCTGTGCGTGTGTTTACCTAGAAAAAGAATTTTACAAGGTGGACAGAAGTAAACTTTGAGAAGTCCTGAAAAAATCAAGTGTCAATCGATGGCCCCCACATGCAATAAAAACAATATATGCTGGTAGCAAAGCAAGGGTAAGGGTAATTGGGCAACTGTGTGACTGGTTCGATATTATGCAAGGTGTTAAAGAAGGATGCGTTATGTCCTCATGGCTATTTATCATATCCATGAGGGTACGTGGACTAGCGTTCGCAGATGATAAGGTTGTTATGGCAGAGTCATCAAAAGACTTGCAAAGAATGTTGAACAAAATGACTAAAAGCATAAAGAACATGGATATTAAAATTAAAGTAAGTAAAACAGAAATTATTGTGTTCATAGTAAAATGTGAGAAAACAATATGTGACATTATCCTAAACGATGAGAGAATAGAATAAGTTAAAAAGTAAATACATCTTGGTAGCCTATTCACAAACATCGGAATGGTAGATGAAGAGTTAGCTAGGTGTAAAAATTAGGGAAAGAATGTTATCGGTAGAGCAGGGCCCATTATCATAAGTCAAAAGATATGCAGTAAAGCTAAAAGGGCAATACATAACTATATTTATACAGGCTGTGCTGTAAGGTATCAAGACCTGGACCTACCAAAAAAACGATAAGAGTAAAAATTAACGCGATTAACATGAAATTTCTGCGCATGATATACGGAAAAAATTAATGGGCAAAGTGAGTAATGAGATAATCCTCAAAGAATGTGGTGTAGAAGAGACATATGGAAGTTGACATATGGGAAATAAATCGGATCAGATGGTTCGGGCATATTGATAGAATGAAAGATGAACAACTTACGAAACAAGTATATCAAGGCAAAGTGAATAACAGACATGAGAAGCCACAGAAACACAAATAGTTAATAAAAAGAGTGTCAGTAGAGTTAATGGATTGAGAAGATTTGCATGATGACTTTGTGAGGGTCTTCAAATGGGGTGATCGCTAGAGTGATTGATCAGCAACCTGGGTCTATCCAGTGTTTTGGAACGAACGTGTTGTTCAAGAAAAAAACACAGAATTCTGAATCAATCTAAAAATCTATGCCCTCTTTCACAGAGTACTCCCTTCCTCAACGGTTGAGTCACACTTACCCCGAAATTGATATGGCTTAATGTAATTATAATATTACTTGCCTATTTTGTATCGATGAAATACTTGAAACTATATAATTCATTTTTTTAGGTGAGTGGAAGCGAATAATTGTAAAAGTGCCTTCAATTTTATAGTTTAAACAGGCAGATTTCAATGTTTGTGAAAAATTGACATAGCTCTAGAAATAATTAATATTTTTAACTTCCTTGACTTTATTTTAAAGGTGACACTTTATAGTATAGTAAATTTTGCCTTGTGAGTATATTTGGACAAATAATCGCGATATTTTAAAAAAGGATAAAAACTTGCTACAATGCGCCTCACGCAATGAGGATATACTGGCGCAGCGGGCTTTTTTCATCTACAATTTGAAAACACGCAGCCCTCTTTGTTAGAATCCATAACTTTTCATTAAAGAATTGAATGAGAATACGAATTTTCAAACAAACATTTAAATCCGTAACAAAGAAACATTTTTCAGTCAACGAAGAAAAAAATTTCTACGAAGCCAGATTAGTTTTCTATTCTGCAAATCAAATTCTAAACAAAAAAAATACATTAATTTGGAAACAAATAGTGTAATTTACAAACTAAAAAGACAAGCTTCTTGCAAAGTAATTTGATTTTCAATCCAATAATTACATTTCCCACGAAACAGATACATTTTCAAGCAAAAAGATGAATTTTCAACAAATTACTTCAATTTTTCACCAATTATTAGAGTTTTTAAACGAAAAAGGTTAACTTTTAAACAAAAAAAAACGAATTTTTTCTATAATATAGTGTGCTTTTCGACCCAAAATACGAAAGTTCATCAAAAAGTTCACTTTCAACCAAAATGGTTCAATTTAATTTATAACTATTTTAGAGGCTGAATTGATTGGAAGAAAGTTTCGTCAAAAATAGTATTAGATTTTCAGAAAATGTGGGGGGGGGGGATTATTTGCGCAAAAGGTACGTTTTCTAAAATTTAAACGATGATAAATAATACAATTTTTAATTCAAACAGAAAGTGAGAATTTCTTCTAGCTATTGAGTTGCTGAAGCTAACGAAAAAAATAATTAAAAAATGAGATTATAAAAAAACATTTCTTTAGAATGTCAATACAATTTTTTCCTTTTTGAGCCAATAATCTATCTTCTTAAAATTGGTAGATTTGACTTTTATAATATGTTAACTTCCAAGTAGCGTTTGTTTTAGAAAATATAATATATTAGCAGATCTTTACTTGGTGGCGAATTTCAACTTTTGTTTACAATTTCATATTTATATTTCATTTAAATTTTCTATCTCACAACATAACAAAATAATTTTTCAACCCAATATAAATTATTGAAGGCCGTGGCTACGTGTACCAAAATTTCGGTACAAATAGCCCGATTTTTTGGTACGAATAGGGGAAGCTGGAAAAGGGGGTATTCGATCCGAAATTTCGCTACGAATAGCCGGATTTTTGCGTAGCCACACCCATATTTGTACCAAAGTTTCGGTACCCGTAGAAACACTCCCATTATAAATGGCACATTACTTTTGATTTTATCTTCTAAACTGTTAAAAATGTTTGAAATTTTACAAGACGTCTGCAAGACTTCTATAATACAAGCGTGAGGTAAAACTGCAAACATGGTATTCGAATGAGGAAATTGCAATACATGTATCGGAAGTGTATTAATGGACAACACGGAATTCCTGAATTTCAAGGAATTTACGAAATTCTTAGGATTCATGGAATTCATGAATTACACATTTTTTGAATTACACTAATTACTTGAATACCGTGAATTCCATAGATTCTGCGACATCCATGAATTCCATGATTTTCATGAATTCCGTGTATCCCATCGTTTACGTGAATTCCATCATTTCCGTGAATTCCAAGAATTCTTGAATTCCATAAACTTCGTGAAGTCTACTAATTCCGTAAATTTCTTGAATATTATTAATTTCTTGAGTTCCGTGAATTCTTTGGATTCCATAAATTTAATGAATTCCGTGAATTCTTTGATTTCCGCGAATTTTTAGATTCCGTGAATCCCTTAATTTTCGTGAATTTCCTGATTTCCTTGAATTCCGTGACTTCCGTAAATTCTCTGATTTTTTTAAATTCCGTCAATATCGTAAATTCCGTGAATTCATTGAATTTGTTGAATTCCGCAAATTCCATGAATTTGGTGAATTTCTTGAATCCCGTGAATTCTGTAAATTCTGTTAATTTCACGAAATCCTCAAATTTCATGAATTCCTTGAATTCTAGAAATGGACGCGTTATATACTATACAATTACAATAAAACAACTTTTGGTTTCACCAGAACATTTATCTATTTTCTTCTTCCAGGACCAAGTCTTCTGAGAAATGATTGACATTTTTTCTTTCATTTTTCGCTTCAATAGGTGTCTACTTACTGGCTACTGCGCTTATATTATAAAATTCCAATACATGTGAGGTACTATACTAAAGCCGACATTTACAAACTACAACATTATGTATAGCAGCGTTACCTTACGTTTCGGAAATAAACTTTCAATACCTGTAGTGAAAGTTTCCAACAGAACTTTGTAATAGTGTACCAATATCTGTACATACGGATAAAATAATTTTCGTCATATTTAAATTCTCATGTTCCATACTTTTATATCTTTTTTTATATTTGATTGGATTTTTTCTGATTGCATTTTTCCGTTAGTATAGTTAAGAATTGATGGGCTGCAATTGTATAGATAACGTAAGGACAATAGGATTTTTCACGAAAAACCATAATTTAACTTGCAAAATGAGGAGAAATTAATCTCAGAAAGTTCCGTCTTCAGATTCTTTTCTTTTGCCTTTTAAGAGCAACAAGATTCTAAGAGCGATTCTCATTTGCGAGGGTCCTTCGTGTTGCTTACTAAGCTCGACCTGAAAAATCGTCTGGATAATAAGGGCGCTTCGCGACACGCCTTAGCTAAGGGGAAATGTAGCAGGCAGATACAAATAAGCACCATGAACGTGGCGAGGACCAAACGAAATAAATAACGCTTGCAAAAAGAAAAACGCCCCTACATCACAGAACGTACAAATGAACAACCCAAGTAAACCGTTGACGTCTTTATTTCAAAGATGTAATTTAGTATCTACCTTAATCAAGAGTTTTTTCATCGAATAAGATATAATATTGCCTTATTGCAGTGCAGGTAGAAATTATGATTTTAATATTAAACAAATTAGGTGAATAATTCTGGAAGGAAAATTATTTTTTTTTTAAATGATCAACCCAAATTTTTCAGTCTCTTCTTTCACCCTTCTTCTCGTTTAAAATTGTTTCAATTTAAATGCTTCAGTTCCAAACTCTACAAAATTGTGAATTTTAAAAATTTTTTAGATATAAACACTTAATTGGGTACATGGAATTGAGAATATTTTCATTTATATCAAGTTCAAAAACTTCCTTACGCAGTAAACTCAAAATATGTTTATTGTTTAAAAAAATATAATGTATTTAAACAGCGATATTTTAAGATTAAAATATTGTAATTCGTCTCTCGTACTTTCTTCTCGCTGCATCCTCAAAACTTCGAAATCGGCTTTCCGGCATTAGTCATCAATCTTATCACCACATGAATCGCTGTAACATACATAAACATTTACATTTATTTGAGATTTTCTATATGAACGACTAACGAATCAAGTGTATCTAGGTTAAGTAAATGGCAGTGTTCCCAGAGGCAGACCACAGAAAGAATGGTTAGAGTGTGTGAATTAGACCTTAACTCGAAGACATAAGAAGCCATCCAAATACAAGAGCTTATATGAGAAAATGCATGGACGTGAAGGAGGCTAGAGAGGTATGCTAGGACAAAAAAGTGTAGCGACAAATAGTTTATAAAAAGAGTGTCAGTGGAGTGAATGAAGCCTGAAACACAAGACCTTGGATACTAATGGACCTGCGAGTGCGGAGCTTCACATGATGACTTTATGAGGTTCTTCACTTTTGGTGATCGCTACAGAGATTGAATAGTAACCTGGGTCGATCCAGTATTTCGGAACAGACGTGTTGTTTAAATAAACAACACAGGAATTCTATATCAATCTAAAAAATCTATACCCTCTTCTACGCAGTATTCCCGTTCTCATCGAGTGTGTCATGTCTACCTAAATAGTTACGTTTCTTATACGCAAAACAGAAGTTCATTAAATATGGTTACAATCTGGCTTAATAAAACGAAAGCTCAAACCGACAATGTTTGAGACTGAGAGTCTTTTTGACTAAAGAAAATTCCATTAGATTAAACGGATTAAAGGCTCATTTTTCTATTGCACCGAAATCATTTTTCTCTTAGGAGTGAAAATAACAATTAATTATCGCCGCGTTTGTACATTCAATATTTTAACTTCGGGCGGCCCGGGAGTTTTATTATCCATAGATGTCTCACAGACCTACTGGGTAAAATCAAAGATCTAGGTTTATTTTTATAAATTATTTTTTAATTATTGTTATTAATTATTATTTTAATTTTTATGTAGGAATTTAGACTTCAGATGAATCTTCTCGAGATGATGATAAAAATAATTATTCTTTTGCTTGAGAAAACTTAACAGCAAATGAAAGTTTGCCACTCACTGATCATAACCTGATGGTCCTGTCGACTTGGTCTTAAAAATGAAGGATCCAGGTGTGTCAACCGCATTTGTCTCGAGAAAATTTGACATATAATTACCGATTGCCACTCCCTGATCATTAACTTACGGTCCCCTTGTCTTGGCGTTAAACTTGGCGTTAATCCAGGTGTTTTAAACACATTTTCCTCGAGTTAATTTAGCTTTAAATGAACTTTCCCCACTTCCTAAACATCATTTGGTCGTCCCGTCCACTTGATGTTATAAATGAATGATCTAGGTATGTCAAATGCATTTTCCTGGAGCTTGTCACATCTGTGACTTCTAACATATTTTCACATCAGGTCGACGAGATGTTCAGGAAATTATTCAAGAGTGCAAAATGTTTATTCAAACCCAAATTTCCTTGAAAAAATGCGAAATAAATCATAAGTAATTTTTTTTTTGCTAAATTAATTTTTTTGAATCTGCAGCAGTATTTGAACAAAAACTAAATTCAGGGACTTCATAGTAAGTATTAAAATATATCTCTATACAAATTAAAAATATGACAAACTCGAGTTTTTTGAAAATACACTTTTGAGAATTTCAGAAAAACTGCCGCCACGTTTATTATTTTTTTTTTCATCTTACTTAGGGAGCTTTCGAAAACTGCGTTACGCTAATTCGTAAACTTCGTTGAATTTTCAAACTAAAAAGTGGAATGGTTTAGATTTAGAAAAGAGATGACTTTAAAACAAAATAGTTTAATTTTTAGTCAAATAGTTCAACTTTTAACCTAAAAACATGAATTTCAATTTTCAACCAAATGCTCAACATTTTAAAATAATAGAGAATAAACTTCAACAACAGTTGCATTTTTAAAAAAGTAGTTGAAGCTTTCTACTATAAAATATAAATTTTAATTTCAGAGCGAAGAATGTTCTCTCCTAAAAGACATTCTTTCCAACATCAACAAAAAACAGTTGAATTTTCGAAAAAAATATTACTTTTTAATAAAGTTAACTTTAACAAAAAACAATTGCACTTTTAACAAAATATTTAAATTTTGAAGCCAAGAAGGCGAAAATTTTATGAGTCAGTTGAATTTTCAATCAAAAGGGACACATTTTCTATCCAAACAGTCGAATGTTCTACAAAACAGTTTAATTAAATTTTCCACAAAATAGTTGAATTTTTAACTATAATGATGAACCCTTAAAAAATTAGTTTTTATAAAATCAGTTAACAAAGTAGTTGAATTTTCAATTTAAAAGATTTAATGAAAAAAGTAATAATTCTTATTATTTTAAACAAAAAGATGAATTCTCAACGGAAAATATAATGCTTGATATTTCAACCGAAAAAGACGGGTTTTCAACTGAATAGTTGAATCTTCGTCCAAAACAGATCAATTCTTGGGTAAAAAATTAGACATTCAATAAAGAAAAAAATATATCATATCTATCAAAAGAGGTAAATTTTCGACTGAAGCCGTTATTATTCTTGAATTTTTAAACCAAAACAACGAAGTATCTACAAAACTGTTAAATTATAATTCGCATAGTCTCAGAGACTATGCGAATTTTTAAGCTGAAAGTTAAATTTTTAAACAAAATAGTTGAATTTTAAACTAAAAGCGATCCATTATCATCAAAAAAGGGTATAATTAAGTTTGCAGTTCAACAATGGATTTTCAAGACCAAAACCGAATTCTCAATAAAAAGTTTGAACATTTAACTGAAACAAAAAATGAGAGAAAAGGCCGGAAATGGATTAATTAAATTTCACTTTAAAAAATACAGGTCTATCTCCAACTGAATAGTAGGATTTTTAACCAAAAGAAATTAATTATAAAATAAAAATATGATAGTATTTTGTGGTTGATTCTGAACCAATTTCTTTAGCTCATTACATTTTCCACACAGGAAAAGGAAGATCCAAAAAAACACACATTTTTTAAATTTCTGATGTTTAAGAACGTAATGAAAATTGATTTCTTTCGACAAATTGAGGTGGAAAATTGTTTGGCCTCAATTAAAAGAACTTAAAAAAATATTCATGAAAAAACCCTGCAGACTGGAACGAGTCCTGAGTTTAGTGTTTCTATTTCAAAAATGCATTAAATATCGAAAATAAATCTACTTTCTTATGAATAATTACATGCACCGAAATGAGAGCAGGACAAAGATTCACAAATCGCAATCAGATTTCGAAATCAGCTTCTTTTCGGCTCATTTTCAATTAAAAATAGTTGGATGAAATGTAAATTCTGTCGAATAAAAAGAAATATAAACAGAAATCTGACTGAACCTGTATGCATGATCTGAAATGTAATTTCTTTATTGAAATATTCTCTACAATTATATTCGTTTAATTGTTTTAAAATAATGTTTTTAGAATTTTTTGAATTTCAGAATTATTTTAGTCTAACATTATCAGTGTCTTTTTTACAAAATTTAATAAACAAATTTGTAGAGAATATTTCAATAAAGAAATTGAGCTGTTTCTTATTAATATTGGAAGTAAACAATTTCTTAGTAGGATTAAAGAAAACCCCCAAGATTTCATTATTAACTCTTTCAAAATCAATTACTTTTAGTCCCATTTCCTATGAGTCCAACACTATATATAAATCAACAAAAAATGTTGCTACATATACACTACAGGTTAAAATTGTGCAATCACTTACGAAAAACTGCGAAAGATTGAGTTACAACATGTTTTTCAAAGCCTTTAGAAAGCCTATTAAATTTTGCGTCGACTGAGTCCTCCGCTTGAAGTATTTCCTATTTTCTGTTGTTACAATTTTCGATTCAAAAAATTTAATAAACTTTCTAACGGTTTTTAAAAGGATTTTCTGATTTAATTTTTCGCAGAGTTAGTCACTTTCTAAGACAAGCCTGTTTGTAAACTGAATTTCGAAAATGGTCGCACAATTATAAAGAAGAAGAAAATGTTTGTAAATAAAATTTTAATGTTACAACAGCATACAAACAGTAAAAGTCCATACAATTTGAAAATTATTGTCCACAATAAAAAGAATGAATAAAAAATATATTCCAGGATTTAAATTATTACGTTATGTTATTCAGGGAAATAAAGTATTTGCAATGAAAGAAATGTTTACTGATTGGAGAGAATATTGTTTTTCTGAAACAGCACAAGAGAAAACACCACAGTAATATACACTCTCTACTTTACAGTACAATTTAAATTTAAAAAATGGCCGTGGCTAGTTGTACCGAAATTTCGCTACAAATAGCCGGATTTTTTCGGTACGAATGTGATGAGCTGGAAAAACGGCTATTTGTACCGAAATATCGGTACACGTAGAATTAAAAATTAAATATAAGCAACTTTGGCTAAAATACGGAACATATTAAACATATGAAACTGTTTAAAATGGTTTAAGTTTAAAATACCTTTTTTAACGTGGTGTAGATGGAGGCATAAAAACTATTAGTCTTTTCAGTATTCTTCTCATTGGTCACCATAACAAATCCGTCAGCGTCCTCCTGCTCCAAATTATTTTTTTCCGCTAAAACAAATCCTTCCACCTCCTTCTCTTCAACATCAGCACAAAGATATTTTCTTCTCGCAAGAATGTGATCATATCCCGCATTCCCAAGCTCCTCTTTCGACGAAACTGGATCCACAAACATCGAAGAGGAACTTCTTAATTCACGAAATTCGTCCGAAATAGTCAAGGAACAATTCAGATTTTGCAAGGTGTCATAGATTCCAAATTTATCACTAATTCCTTCAGGAACTTCCAAAACTTGAGGTAGCCAGCATCCTTTTTGATTCATTACCAAATTTTCGTTTTTCGCTTGGTAATCGTTGACTTTATCATAAATATGCACATCATCATACACATTACCGTGCAGATGATTTTTTGAAAGTGAACAAAAGACTATAGATTTCTCCAGAAAACTTGGCTTAAGGCCATCATAATAAAACAAAACTAGTTCACTTCTAGTTACCATTGGCTCCATAGGTTGAAGATAATCCTCCAATACCGTGAAAAATGTCAATAAGGATGAAGAAGATAACGTCAAACTTATTAAGCCCGTATCACGTTCTGTAAATATATTTTTTCGCTGAATAAACTTCATCTCTGGAATAGAGGATCTAATTTTATTTATTTGGAGACCTCCGGAAAAAAGGATCATCACCACTAACTTCTCAAACCTCTTATTACACTGTGCAGCTTTTGAATCTTTAGAAGGTGCGGTAGCGTCATCTTTCTTATGTGTAGGCTCTTTGTTCTTCTTCAATGAAACATTGAGACGATTAATGTCACTTGTGATCCTTTTTAGGATTTTTTGCATCGATGATTCCAGGCCATATACTGCTAATTTTCTTACGATTTGTGGATGGACACTGTCATCAGGGTACAATGTTGATACAATGTCCATGATGATGATTGATGCACTAACTTCACGAAACTGTTTCACTTTTTTATATTATTTCTGAAGCATATTCTGACCCCAAACTACCGATCTACCTCGAGCGGTAGCTGAGCGATTTCTGACAAATTTGGAAATGCTCTCAGGGATATAAAATTGACAATAGACTTTACAACCTTGCTGGAGGCTGAGAATATGAGGGGAAAGCATTATTCTTCCAACACCCTGTTCTAAAATTTAACTACAGGTACCTAAGTCGTAGCCAAATTCGACGAAAATTCAGGCTCGGGTGGGCCATGTGAAAATCTAAAAATATCCCGATGGACCGATCTGATGGAGAGATTGACAATTTGAAATTATAAAAAAATTAATTACCTAGTAGGTTGACTAGCTGTTTGACAATTATTTTTGCTTAATTTAAAAACTTGTTTCTTTTTCCCTATTTAAAGTACTTGTAGACATATACAGGGATGCAGCAATCCATATAATATCACCAAAAATATCTGTTCTGCAAAAAATTCCCCCATATAAAAGTACAATCAGCATAGTAATTCTTAATTATATATAAATATTTTAATTTATTAAATCGAAAAAATCACCAGAGTTTGGAGAATGTGTTACATGGATTAATAAAATGATAACTTGGCGAGGTTATTTAAAAATAAAATCTCTCCAAGTTTTCATTTTGTTACCACCTTTATAACATTCTAAAAATTGCAATAAATATTTTCTTCATTTAATTAAAGAAATTGATATCTTTTAGAATTATTTGGCAACATTTTCTTAACAAACTATTTTGATACTAATCATTTTTTTACTTTGTGGAATCTTTTCACTGTGTTTATTGTGAGATTTTATATTTTTTGTTTGTGTTGTAGCTCTATAGAGTCCATACATATAAAATACTTTTTTTATGATTATTTAATAATGAAGAATATTAAATAACGCAATTCCTAATTTATACAAATTATTATTGTGGATCATTACCATATTAGTCCATTTCTTCAACAATTTTACACCTTTTTCAACTTTTTTATAATATTGAAGCTTTAGAGTATAATGAAGTGTATTTTTATGTATATTTTTATTTATTTTTTGTTTGTTTTTTATTCTCTCGAATTAATAATTACATTTATTATGTTCTGTTAAAAAACGAACTTCCACTTTTTTCGAAGCAAACCGTTTATTGCGAGAGGCAGTCATGACTTGACCAGCTTCAATTTAAGCATTTTTATTGTCCTAAAATTTTCTCTAAATTTCATGACTCCTTTCAATTAAGCTTTTTACTTCCCAATTTACTCCGACAGTATCTCGGAATTTGGGTTTTGCTATTTTTTTTTTTTTTTTTTTTGTAAAATGAAAATTGGATTTGTAACCACCGTGTGAAAAGTGAAAAAAGTGCGTCTTTATCGAAAAAAACACCCCTCTATTTTCTCTGAACTTAATAACATTTTTTAATTCATACCTACATGCATACTTACATGCTTCCATTCAGCATATAAATTTCGCATCCAGTCCCTTAACCCTGCCGTCGGGAGATCCATTTGATCGCGATACATTAGGAAGAGAAACAGAGACGCTAGGAAAAGGAAAAGAAAGAAAATACAGTACAGGAATACATATTGTTCCGTGTACAAATAAAAGTTATTAAAGAAAAAAGGATATCGTGGTATTTTATTGAAATTCATTTCCAAATAAAATAATCTCAATTAAATTAGTTGTACGCGCACGGAGCGGGTGTACACTGAGACTTTTTGTTAGAATAAATGATAAAAATGAATGAGAATTTAATATAATATCGTTTCAAAATCGGGAAAACAAGATTTGCGTATCACAAATTAATGTAGTGGGTTTCGGCCATCAAATCTAATATTATTGTTTGAATAAATGGAAAGGATGTTTCATTAACTCTTACAAAACTTGCGAGAATTTAAAATTCACTATATGAAAGTTAACAAGCGAAGTTCAAGCGATAGTAATAAATTTTATTCGAAAGAGTGAAAACATCTTTTGAAGTTGCCATACAAACCATATGAGAATCTCAAACGACTATATGAAAAATAACTCATTCCACCAAAAGATTTAGCTTTCGGAAGAAGGAACTAAATACAGAAATTACATGCAATTAAATACGTACATACACGCGCGTACAATTATTGTTTTTGTTTTTATATACTTAATTTATTCACTACATACATAACCGCACGCTTAATCGCTTTGAAAAGTCGGAATGGCTGCGGTGAGATTCGAACCTAACTTACCTAAAGCACTAATGCACTACCTAACAACTAAACCCCACGGCTAACTTACATTATAGAATATTTGGTAAAAATCTTGACAAACCGTCGTCGCTTGAAAACACAGGGCAGTATGACAAATGTCTGGGCCCTTTTTCATGAGTGATTTGTTGATTCAGACTGTTGTTAACACATAGATTAGGCATTTTATTACGTTTAATGATTGAATTAATTTGTAATAAAACGGATTGTTTTTTAAAGGAACTGACAATATTCTTTTATGAATAACATTCTCTAATTTGATATCTCAGTAACTCAGTATAATAAACTTGAGTGTATTTAGATGTAATATTTTATAAATTCTACTCATTGAATTAAATCTTATTACCTTAGTGCATAAATTTCGTGAGAAAGAATTCCTAATATTTTAAATCCCATAGTTTGAATATAGTATGAATTGAAAATAGAAAGAGTTGAATTTTATTCAAAATATTGTGAAACATAACCTTTCGGCTCGATCGAAAATGGCGAAAACAAACGAGGAACGGAACATTCTCAAACGCAACTATATGAAAAATCAAGAATAATGATTTTATAGTTTGCTAAGCGTCTCACGTTTATGTCAACTTCATATTGAAAATATCAATTTCTAAAATACGTTTTCGACATTATGATATTGAAAATTTTTCTTATTCAAATTATTTTTCGAAAATTCAGTAAAAAAAGTATCATTTTTTCATAGTGTTAATTCTTGAAATAAAAATTCATAATATTTCGTATTTAGAATACCAGTTTTTGATCTTCATGTTTTAAATACTCGTATTATTATTATTATTATTATCATTACACCATTAGGCCGTTTCCCTTTCGGGGTAGGCGTGACTCACTCGGTAGGGAGGGGAGTAGTGTGAGGAAGGGG
>JAAAKG020096535.1:0-16076 GCA_010014905.2 Druon quercuslanigerum
ACAAATCCCATTTGTGTAAAAAATGTTTATTTTTTTAAAAATTCGTGTACTGGCAGTTTATTTTCATTAATTGACTTACATTTATTTTTAAATAGTTTTAAATTGTCAAAACAATAAACTATTATTTATTTTCAACTTGTTATACTATTCAAATTAATAATTTGTGTAAATAATTAACAATTAGTGAACCAATATTTATCATTATTTCACTAGATCCACAGTAATAATTTTTATTTCAAAGAAATTCGAAACTTAACTATTTAAGCAGATTCAATTTGTTTAAAAAATTGAAAATTATTGAATTTATGTTAATAAATATTCCACTAGACAAATAGTAATAATTTTTGGAAAAAAACGAATTAAAAAAAAATTATTGGAACAAATTCTATCTATTAAAACAATTAAAAATTAATGAACCAATGTTATTAAATATTCCAATAGAAGAGATACAAATTTAAAAAAAAAAATTTATATAAACAAATTCCATTTGTTTAAATATTAAAAAATATATTAACCAATGATAATAAATTCCAAAAACTCAAAAAAGTGATTTTTCCCAATGCATATTATATGGGAAACTTCAAGTCAAAACCGGTACCTGTAAAAATAAAAAAATAAAATAAAAAAGTAGGAAATTTCTTTTTTCGGATTTGGGATGAAATGGGGGGATCGCTGTCCTCTAACAAAAAAGCGTTTTCGACTTACCCTAATTGTTCACCGTCAAGAAGTGAGCATCGTGATTTCGTTGCTGTTCCTGCCTGTTCGAATTTTTTTCCCCCTGATAAGGGTCCTTACTAAGTGCCGAAACGTTGGTGAATATTTTTTAGAAATTTTTTTTATTGTGATTTGTTAATAATAAAAACAAAGAAGACAAAAGCAATAAAAAAGAAAAGGAAGGGGATTTAGTTGGTTGCCTTCTCATTTTTCTTTCATCTTTTTTATTTTTTTCCATAGAATAAAAATCTTTTCTTTTATTTTTTAGGAAAATTTTAATCCTTTTTTAAATCTCAATCGGAATACTTCATAGTTGTTGTCCAAATAATTCACAATATACCTAAATCAATACTAATTCGAGAAGCGCAGGCAAGCCACCATCCGCGCTTTTCCCCCTCCACTCATCACGTTTATTAAAGATTTGAAGCTCTACAAACAAACTAATTAAAGAAAAGAAAATTGTGTTCGACCCAGAATTTTCTGCCCATCAGTTCTCTCTACATAAAGTTGATATAAATGCAAGAAAAATAAAAGACTTTTTTAATTAAAATAACTGTTTGAAATTCATAATGGTCCAAGGCCGCTTCTAAGTTCAAGCTTGATTTTAGGTCCCAACCTTTAAAATATATCTGCCTTCTTTTTTAGTAAAGTATTAATATTACATAAACAAATTTTTGATAGAAGACAAGGAAAAGAAGAATGTAACATTTATATTTTACATTCAAATGTAAAATTTAAAGATTGAGATGTAACCTTTAGATGTAAAATCTTCGACTCGTACCTGCAAATGAGCTGCATCACAGCCGTGGGTGGTGTGGTAACTCATGGGTGAGGACCACTCGACCAATGGGATTTGAACGTGGGTGGTTGGAGCGGCCTAAGTTTTCTCTGTGACTCTACCATTGTGTGGGTGTTGACTTCACCTTCTGCACGATGCACCATCTTTCAAGATGGAGGTCATAGCGTGCAGAATTCTTATCGATATTTTAGCCTATCGAGAGGCATACTGTTTTTCGACCTTTTTTTTGAAATAGATTGTTTTTTATTATTGGCAAAGTTTAAAACAATAATAAAAGTGGTAATAATGTTTTTTACTAATATTAATATTAAATTTTGATGTTAATGGTTTAATAACTTTTTGAGAAGGTAACCATAAGGAAAAAAAGAACCGAACAAGGCATCTAAGAATTTATTTTTTTGATTGTTTTTGTAAAATTAAGATTTTAGTAATAAATAATACTGTTTTTTTTAATTATAGGTACAATTTTCTTTATTAAATTCACTGATTTTTTTTATTCTTATAAATTTCCTTTACTGAGAGTACATTGGATGAATAGTGATTTTCCAAAACATTATTCGCCAATGACGAAACGTTTTCGAAAAAATCTGGATTGAATTATTTTTTTATTAAATTCTTATGCAATATTATTTAACTATAACATGTTCAACTCTTATTTTGAATTAAAAATATGATTTTTGTTTGAGTTTTTAGCTTCTGAGAACTGAAAAAAACTGAGAATTGAAGTAAATTTAATTTTCAACGATTAAAAATAAAAGAGAATTTAACATTTTATTTTTAAACGTTTAAAATTCAACTGTTGAAAATACCATTTTTTTAATTTCTTAAATTTTTAACCGGCGAAAATTTAAAAAAATTAAAAATTTAATAGCTGATCATCTAATAATTAACTTTACAAGAGGCGATAATTTTAATAACATAAAAAATGAATTTAATACTATTAAAAAAGGAAGACTGAAAATTAAACTGTGAAAAGAAAATTTCAACGATTTCAAGGAATTCAAGAAAACTGCTAAAAATTTTAAGGATTTTAAAGAATTAAAGTTTTTTAACCAAATTTAAAAAAAAAATTATACCTGCAACTGTACAAATTTAACAGTTATAAATACAAATAATTATCAATTTAAATGTTTATTTATTTAATTCTTATATAAAATTTTGTAAACATAAAAATTGAAAACTTTTTGTACCAAAAAAATTAAGGATTGAATTTTCAACTGCTGAAGACTGAAAATTGATTTTCAGCAGCTGAAAATTGAAAAATTGAATATTCAACCTTTAAAAAATCAAATGTTTAGAATTTTTTAGAATTTAACTGTTGAAAATTCAATTCTAAAATTTTCTTCAATTTTCAAGAGTCAAAAAATTCAGAAAATTAAACTTTTGATAGCTGAATTCATAATAAGTTCTTCTTTCAACATTTTACTTAAGAGCGGTTGAAAATTCAACTTTTAAAGATTTTTAAAATTTTTAAACCGAATTTTTGACTTTTGGAAAAATAAGAAAACTGAAAATTCAAATGTGGCAATGATGTTTCAGAGATTTCAAGGGATTCGAAAAAACTAAAAAAAAAATCAGGATTTTAAAGAATTAAAGTTTATTTTTTAAATTGGAAAAAAATATTATATCTTCAACTGTACAAATTTAACTTATATTTAACTTATATTATGTAAATATAAAATTTGGAACCTTTTTTTATAAAAAAATTAAAGATTGACTTTTCAACCGTTAAAAAAATCAAATGTAAAAATTAAATTTTCAAAAATTCTTTTAAATCTTTTAAAATAACTTAAAACCCTTTGAAAGACACTTATTATCCCTTTAAATTGTTGAAAATCCTTTGACACTGCTGATTTTTAATAATTTCAAAATTTTAGAAAATTTTAAAATTGAATTCTTAACATTTGAAATTTAAACACTTTAAAAGTAAAATAAAGTAAATTAAACCTTTTTTTGTAACAGTTGATGTATTATTAATAATTCTTCGTAATCTTTTTAAATAAATTTTAATCCTTAACATACTTTGTAATTTTGTCTATATTCTTCATATACTTTGAAATCCACAAAAATCTAATGACAAGTGGATAATGCAAATGTTGAAAATTTAAGAAATCTTTAAATTGGACCCCCAACAAAAAAATTTTTAAAAGTTGAAAATTAAAAAAATGAAAAGTATAGAAAATTGAATATTGAAGAAAATTGGAATTAACGTTCCAAATTTTGAATATTATAGAAAAATTAAGAATGTAATTTTCAACAATTAAAAATTTAAAAAAAAATTTAATTTAACTGTTGAATATTAAAGAAAATTTAATTTTTAACAATTAAATATTTAAAAACTTTTCTTCATCTTTTAAAATAACTCAAAATTGCATTTTTTAACATTTTTTAACGCAATTGCATTTTCATAAGAGTTGAAAATTTAACTGCTGAAAATTTAAGAAAACTTAAAATAAAGAAAATTAAAAAGTAGATTTTCAAAAATTATTTCCTTAGGAGTTTTAAAGTAACATTAGTTCTTTGATATCCTTTTGAATTTTTTTGAGATTCTACATATTTATTTAATAGTTGGAAATTAGAAAAAATTGAACCAAAAAGGAATTTATAAATTGAATTTTCAACAATTCTATTTAAAATATCTTTTAAAATAAATTATAATCCGTGAAAATCCTTTGACACAATTGAAAATTCGACTGCAAAAAACTGAACAAATTTTTTTATTGGATTCTCAACTGTTGAATTTTCAACAATTGACAACTGAAAAAAATTTTAAACTGAAGAAAATTGAATATTGAAGAAAATTGTTTTATGAATTTTCAGTAACTGAAAATTAAATCAAATTAAGAACTGAATTTTTAACACTTTATTGAAATTTAAAAAAATAATACTATGATATTTTCAACAGCTGAAAATGAAACTTAATGAAAATGAAACTTGAATTTTCACCAACTTTTTGGAACCGTTATTTTCAAAATTTATTAATCTTTTTCTTCAAGTTTCTTTTTTTAGAATTGTCATATGCTAAAAATGTTTCTCCTTAGGATTCAATTTAAAATTTTCTTGAATTTACAACTACCAAAAATTAATTTTTCAACTTTCTTAACTTTGTAATTTTTGCAGGTTCGACTTCTGAAAATTCAATTGATCACTTTCTTCAATTTGCAATTTTTTTCATTTTCAAGTGCATCAATTTTCAACTTTTGGAAAGTCTTTTTAAATTTTCTTCTATCTGTAATCATTGCAGTTTCAACTTTAAAAAATTAAATGCATCATTTAATTCAATTAAAATTTTTTTAATTTTAAAGTGTCAATTCAATTTTCTATAATCATCAATTTTCAACGGCTAAAAATTAATTTTTACATATTTCAAGTGCTAAAAACTAATTTTTCAATTTGCAACTGCCGAAAATTAATTTTCTTCAATTTGCAATTTTAGCAGCTTCGATTTCTGAAAATTCAAACAATCAATTTTTGAATTTTTAAATTCTTTAAATTTAAATCTGCTCTAAATTTAAAATTTTCGAACCTTTGAATGTTTAACATTCACGTTCTAATTTTCTTCAATTTTTAATTTTCTTAAATTGAGCTCAAACCTAGCCTAATTCAATACAATTTTTTTGTCGAAAAACACAAAATGGCTTTTCTGGCCCGGAAAAGTTCTTTTTTCATTTTGACTAAAATTTTCACTTTTTTTAAAATCGTTTAAGGCACAATCGGGCACAAACGATTCCTACGGATTTGAATGATTTCAAGGGATCTGAAGAATCCGAAATTTTTTCAAGGATTTGAAAGTTTTTCAGTTAATTTAAAAGATTCCAAAGAAGTCTTGAAACATTAAACATTACTCTATTTTTATTAATTTTCAACCCGAAAATAATAAATTCAAAGAAAAAATTATTTTCCACCAAATAGTTTCTTTTTAAAAAAAAAAGTTGAGCTTTTAAGCCAAAGATGCGAATTTTCAATAAAATTGTTGATATTTTTACAAAGTAATTAAATTTTCAAAAATATAATAAAAATTTTAAACACAAGAGATAAATTCAACCATAAACAGTTAACTTTAAATAAAAAAATATTGCTTTGGAATTTTGCTTCTAAAATAAACTTAATTGTCCACTGCAAACAATGTAAAAAAAAAGAAAATGAAAAACACAAACATTATTGCTCAGTAGTACTATAAAAAATTGTAAAGTTTCCTCAAAAATTGTTTTGGAAAAATTCTCTGAAAATGACTTTAAGCTGATAAAACTCATAATTACTTTACTTTATATTTCTCTACCTAATTATAATAAATAACTTTTTGCCCTAAATATGTAAACTAAATTAAAATATAATGCTAATATGTCAAAAATTTTTAGGCAAGTGGCGGAAAGCGCCATCCCTCTATCGGCCACTCGATGAAGCTTCTAGTCAATTTCGTGGAAAATGCTGTCAACATCTGTCGCTCACTTGATGAAGCGCGTAGCAAATTTTTAGTATCGTATTTAAATTTGTGTAAAAATTATAATTAATAATATTTGGGGCGCAGTATAGTAAAACCTTAACAACATTACGTATGTGAATTATCAGATGTTGAATTTTGTTGATGTACTGGTCCATTCCAATCAATGAAAAGAACCCATCTTTATAATTAATTTGTTTCATACTTGTATTTTCTTTTAACCTCATAGTATGATTAGCTGCTGTTTAATTAAGAATTGAATTAGAAGATACTGGATTCTGTCAATATTCTTGTCTAATTTCCATTCTTTTGAAAAAAACTTATCTGCTTAGTTTGTATTATTGTTGTACCTTCTTCGGACAGTTTTTTATGATTAGCTGATGTTTTTTGTTGACCAGATAAGAATTTAATCAGAAAATATTGGATTTTGTTGGTTTACTGGTAAAATTTCCAATCCTTTGAAAGAAACTTTATGTTTAGTTGATTTTTTCCACTGTTGTATCTTCTTCCAACCATGTCGTATAATTAACTTATGTTACTTGCTGTTAAGCAGGTAAGAATTTAATTAGAAGATGTTTGATTTTGCTAGTATACTGGTCAAATTTC
This sequence comes from Druon quercuslanigerum, assembly GCA_010014905.2. Lineage (NCBI taxonomy): Eukaryota > Metazoa > Arthropoda > Insecta > Hymenoptera > Cynipidae > Druon > Druon quercuslanigerum. Next base: position 6,561 of record JAAAKG020096535.1, read on the forward strand.
CATTCTTTTGGAAGAACTTATCTGTTTTTCTGTTCCATTCTTGTATCTTCTTTTAACCGTGTTGTATCATTAACTGATGTTCTTTGATTTCAGCAGTCAAAAATTTAATTAGAAGATGTTTCATTTCGTTAGTATACTGGTCCAATTTCCATTCCTTTAAAACAATTTATCTGTTTAGTTTTTTTTTTCCATTGTTGCATCTTCTTGAGAACAGTGTTTTACGATTAGCTGGTGTTTTTTTTTTGTTGACCAGATAAGAATTTCAGGTATACTGGTCGAATTTCCATTTCTTTGAAAGAGCTTACCTGTTCAGTTGGTTTGTTCCATTGTCGTATCTTCCTCTAACTACGTTTTATAATTAGCTGACGTTAGTTGATGTTAATCAGGTAACAATTTAACTAGATGTTTGATTTTCTTATTATACTGGTCTAATTTCCATTCATTCGGAAGAACTTACCTGCTTAGTTGGTTTGTTCAATTGTTGTACTTTCTTCCAACTGCATTGTATAATTAGCTGACGTTAGATGGTATAAAGAACCGAAAGAATTTAATTAGAAGATGTTGGCTTTTGCTAGCATTGTGGTCCAATTTCCATTTCTTTGAAAGAACTTATCTGTTTATTCCATTATTGTATCTTCTTCCAACAGTGCTGTATAATTAGCTGATGTTATTTGATGCTCAGCGGGTAAAAATTTAATTTGAAGATGTTTTATTTTGTTAGTATACTAGCCCGATTTCCATTTCTTTTAGAAAACTAATCTGTTAAGTTTGTTTGTTTCATTGTTGCATCTTCTTCCGACAGTGTTTTACGATAAGCTGATATTTTTCTTTGTTAACCAAGTAAGAATTTAATTATAAGATGTTCGATTTTGTTGGTATACTGTCTTAATTCCCATTCCTTTGAAAGAAATTATCTGTTTAGTTGGTTTGTTTCATTGTTGCATCTTCTGATGTTAGTTGACGTTAAGCAGGTAAGAATTAAACTAGGTTTTTTTCTTTTTTATTATACTGGTCCAATTTCCATTTCTTTTAAAAAAGTTATCTCTTTAGCTAGTTTGATTAATCGTCCTTTCTTTTTTTGATTGATCTTCTGCCAAAACATGTTGTATAATTAGCAGATGTTATTTTCTGTTAATCAGGTAAGAATTTGATTAGAAAATGTTGGTTTTTATTGGTCTACTGACCCATTTCCAATCCTTTAAAATAAGCCATCCGTTTACTTGTTTTGTTCCATTGTTGTACCTTCTTCCAACCATTTTGTATCATTAGCTTTTTTAAATTGATTTTGTCAATGTAAGAATTTAATAAGAAGCTGTTCGATTTTGTTGGTATACTGGTCTATTCCAATCTTATGAAAGAACCTGTCGGTATAAGTTGGTTTGTTCCACTGTTTATCTTCTGCCAACCCTATTGTGTGCTTAGCTGATTTTAATTGATGTTGACTAGAAAAAAATTTAATCAGAAGATGTTCGATTTTATTTGTATAGTGGTCCAATTCTAATCTTTTAAAATAAGCTATCTGTATAGTTGGTTTCTTTCATTGTTATATCTGTTTCCAACCATGTTGTTTAATAACAGATGTTATTTGATGTTAAACAGGTAAGAATTTAATTAGATAATGTTTTATTTCGTTAGTATATATACTGGTCCAATTTCCATCCCTTTGAGAAAACTTATCTGTTTAGTTTGTTTATTTCATTGTTGTATCTTCTTCCAACCGTGTTGTATGATTAGCTGATTTTAATTGATGCCAACTAGGTAAGAATGTAATCAGAATAAGTTCGATTTTATTGGTATACTGATCCATTTACAATCCTTCAAAATAACCCATGTTTATGGTTGGTTTGTGCTCCTTCTTCGTTTGTTCCTTACCTAATCAACGTCAATTAACATCAGCCAATTAAAGACGTTGGTGCAATTGCAGAATAGAGGCGTCACCTGTTTTTTGGCTGGAAAACCAGTTTTCTTTGGTAACAAACTATTAGAATCTTTAACTAAACGATAAATGAAGAGATTTCACCAGGCAGAAGTTTAAAATTATTGTTACTTTTGTTACTGCGATTTCTTAAATATGGATATGTCACGATATCGAAATGGGCATATCCAACTCACCGTTTGGATGCTTTTAAACATCCATACAGACAGAAACACCTCTTTAAAAGGTCATGAAAACAATGTTTATCGAAACCCTACCCTTTTCCAATAAAAAAAAAATCAAACAAAAATTTTTTCCACGCCGAAACAGAGGTAAAAGGTGACGCCCCTATTCTGCAATTTAACCAAGACTTTAACTTTAGATATCTAGATGAAAACATATATGTAGCCAGAAATAATTTCCCAAACACAATTAATCTTATTCAACATACTGTAGTTTACTGCTCCTTCATATATTTCTGGGGAGCAATGGCGAAGAAAAATAGAGCATTGCATGTATATCTTTGTGGAAGGTGAATAAGACAAGTGGGGCCGACGAAGAGGTCCATACACCACGCGCGCTGATTTTCTTGCACGGGATCAGTAATAACCCAATAAATCAGGGTACCCCGCCAGTGCAATTACGTCTCGTGGCTGAAACTGAAAGACCCAACCCTTCTCGTAAATATTGCCCTCTGCAGTGTGCACCATCGCCGCTTCATCTTTTTCTTCCTCTGATCTCACGACCCGGGTACCGACCGTGTGCTATGTGTACCCCGTGTGCTTGGGGTTGTCCGTGATTTCTCTCCCTGTTTCCCCCTCACACTCTCTTCTTCTCATAACTTCGTTCCTGCAGAGTGCAGACCTAATCTTCTTTTCGCCTCTTTGCTCTTCACCAGAGTCTGGCTCTAGTCTCAACTCTCATGGGAACAACACTCTTCGACTGCGTCCGACTTTGGGGGGTTTAATTGCCACCGAGGTTTAATTCGTAAGTGTCAGCCTGAGAAAGCGAGTCGAGAAAAAAGTACAGCCAAAGAGCTTCAGGGGCTTCGCCTGTAAGGCAGACGTGAACAAGGTCGATCGCTTTGATGCCTACACTGAACAAAATTCCTTGTACCATAAAAAAGCGTTGTTAATACGCCAAAGTTTTGAATTTTGATAATCCTAAAGTGCCTTATATGTATTTCATATTAGCCTATTGAGCAAGGATTCGTTACAAAGAAAATTATGGGAAAACAATGTATGCAAGTATAGCAAGCTAGTTAGACCTAGTAAACAAAACCTAGTTTCATTAAAATGTAATCGTGAAAAGAAATACTAAATTAATACTCTTTTCAGATTAGGTTCAAACAAGGTTTAGTATTTTTCTAGCATGTATCTATCAGATTTTTACTCCTTGGATACTGCAATAGATACTAATTTCTCCTAGACTGCAACGATAGAGATCATTTTCTCTGTTTGATATAAGCACGGCTGTTTTGACCAGCAAACAATCTAGCTGAAGATCCTGAAGGATCGTATCTGATTTATGAGATCTATGGGCTTCAACCAGTTTTAGCTAGATTTAGATAGCACGATCTGATGCTTGTAGAATGATGCTAATAGAATGATGATAATAGGTGCTTATAGAATAATGCTAATAGATGCTAATAGAATCTTTCAGTAGACAAAACTATCTCATTAACAAGAGTAATCTACTTGAATTATATAATTTTCTGAACGCTGAAATGCAAAAATTTGTTTTTCAAAACCAGCATTTGGCTCTAGTTACATTAAATCTATTGGTACAAGGATTCCATACTAACAAAAATCTAGGAACACAGTTGATTTAACTATAAAAACCTAGTTGCATCTAAAAAACAAAATATTATCAGGATGGTATTTACATTGGTGAATAGCCACAGAAAAACCTTGTTTGGTTTAAAATTCAAGTACTTAGATAAAAGTAGAACTATCTTCCTAAAAATTAATTTTTTACTTTATAATTTATCATTTTAGTTGAAAAATCTTTTTTTCTCAAAATTTAACTATTCTTTTGATATTTTTTAAAATTATTTCTTCAATTCAAATTTAGCTATTTCATGTCTGGTATAATAACATTGATCTTTTTTAGTTTAAAATTTAACTAGTTTTGGTTAAACCTTCCTTGATCTCATTTGTTAAAATTAACCTTTTTCAGTAGAAAATTAATAGTTTTTGTTAAAAATCTAACTATTTTATTTAAATGTTGTCTTTTGCGATAAAAAATTAAAGTTATAGATTAAAAATTCATTTTTGATCAAATTCATTATTTTAATTAAAAACTAATATCTTTGCTTCAGAATGTAATTTTTTTCTTAAAAAATTCCTTTTTTTTGCTGATAAATAATTTTTTTTAACGAAAAATTTAACGATTAATTTAAAATGTAACTATTATTATCATTAATAGTGACAGAAAAACCTTGTTTGGTGTAAAATTCAAGTACTTAGTTAAAAGTAGAACTACTTTCATTAAAATTAATTTTTTTGTTTTATGGTTCATCACTTTAGTTGAAAAATTCAATTAAAATTCAATAAAAATGTAGCTATTTCATATCTGGTTTAACATTAATATTTTTAGTTTGAAATTTAACTAGTTTTGGTTGAACCTTCATTAAAAAATTCAAAATTTGATTGAAAATTCATTTTATTTGTTAAAATTAATCTTTTTTGGTAGAAAAATAATAGTTTTTGTTGCAAATTCAATTATTTTCTTATAATGTTGTCTTTTTGGGTGAAAAAATAAAAGTTTTGGTTAAAAAATTAATTTTTTTATGATTTAACATTTTAATTAAAAAATAATTTCTTTGCTTAAGAAGTTAACTTTTTTGTAAAAAATTCGTTTTTTTGTGGAAAATAATTTTTTTAACGAAAAATTTAAAGAATAATTTAAAATTTAACTATTAGTATCGTTAATAGCGACAGAAAAACCTTGTATGGTTAAAAATTCAAGTACTTAGTTTAAAGTAGAACTACTGTCATAAAAATTAGTTTTTTGCTCGATAATTCATCATTTTAGTTGAAAAATCTTTTTTTTTTCAAAATTTAACTATTTTGCTGACATTTCTTATTTTTAATTATTTCTTTAATTAAAATTCAGCTATTTCATGTCTGGTTGAACATTGATCTTTTTTAGTTTAACATTTAACTAGTTGGTTGAACCTTCCTTAAAAAATTCAAAATTTCATTGAAAATTCATCTTACTTATTAACACTAATCTTTCTCGGTAGAAAATTAATTGTTTTTGTTAAAAATTTAACTATTTTGTTAAAATGTTGTCTTTTTGGGTTAAAAATTCAACTTTTGGGTTAAAAATTCATTTTTTTAAGATTCATCATTTTAATTAGAAACTAATTTCTTTGCTTAAGAACTCAACTTTTTTCTTAAAAGATTCGTTATTTTGTGGAAAATAATTTAAAATGTAACTATTATTATCGTTAATAGCGACAAAAAAACCTTGTATGATTAAAAATTCAAGTACTTAGTTTAAAGTAGAACTACTTTCATAAAAATTAGTTTTTTGCTCGATAATTCATCATTTTAGTTGAAAAATCTTTTTTTTCAAAACTTAAATACGTTCATAAAAAAATTTAAATTTTTATTGAAAATTCATCTTATTTGTTAAAATTTATCTTTTTTGGTAAAAAATTAATTATATTGGTTCAAAATTTAACTATTTTTTAAAAAGTAGTCTTGTTGGGTGAAAAAATTTAACTTATGCGTTAAAAATTCGTTTTTATTAATTATTATTTAAATTAAAAACTAATATCTTTACTTGAGAAGAATATTTGGTTCAACATTTATCTATTTTTTTAAACTTTGTCTTGCGTAATAAAATATTAAGCTTCTTGCTTAGTAATTCACCGTTTTGTTAAAAATTGTTGTTTTTTTGTTTGAAAATTTAACTATTATTAGGTAAAAAATTTATTTAAAAAATCCAAACTTTGGTTAAAGATTCATGCATTTTGTTAAAATTGATCTGTTTTGGCAAAAATTAATATTTTTCATTGAAAAGTCAGTTCCTTAATTAAAATATAGTCATCTGTTTCATTAAAAATTTAACTATTCTGTTCGAAATCCATCTATTTTGTTAAAGTTTTCTCCTTTTTGGGTAAAAAATTTAACTCATGGGTTAAAATCTTTTGTTTTAGGTTGATGATTCATTAATTTAAATGAAAATTAATTTCTTCCCTTAAAAATTTAAATAAACTTCTTGTTTTTTAATTGAATTGTTGAAACTGCTAATTTGAATTTGAGCTATTAATATTTAATAACTATTATTATTTAACCATTATAAAATTTAAATATATTTATCTTCAGGAGTTCAAAATTCAACTATTTTTTTGAAAATTTCTGTATTTTTTTAAACTTTGTCTTTTGTTATAGTATATTAATCTTTTTGGTAAGTAATTCACGTTATTGCTTAAAAAGTTATTTCTTTTGTTCAAACTTAAGCAATTGGGTAAAAAAAATTTAAAAATTAAAAACTTGATTAAAAACCCATGTATTTTGTCAAAGAATTTTTTTTGCAGAAAATTAATATTTTTGTTTGAAAACACCTTTCTTCGATTGAAACTTAGTTTTTCTATTGAAAACTGATTTTTTAACAGAAAATTAAAATTCCATGTTTTTCGAAAATTTTTCTTTTTAAATATTCTTGTTTGTCAAATTATCTACTTGGTTGTAATGAAGTATGTTGTTGAAAATAATCTCTTTTGTTAAATTTTTTTTATTTTTGGTAGAAAATTTATCTTTTGGATTCAAAATTTAACTATTACGTTAAAAAATTATTTTTATGTGGAAAATGTTGGAAATTATTTTTTTATCCGAAAATGTAGCTATTTCATCTTGTTAGAAAATTTCTTATTTGTTAAATAATAATTCCCTTATCATCTTTTTTTGGTTGAAAATTCGATTATTTTAGTAGGTAATGCATATTTTGAGTCGTAAATTCAAATTTTTCAAAAAGTCTTTTTTTCGAGTTTTTTTTTAGTTTGAAAGTTAGTCTATTTATCGAAAATTTTTCTGTTTTGAAAAAAATTAAGAATAAATAATATCTGTCGTGGAACTGTAAAGAATTAACAATTTGAAATTCGAAAGTTAAAAACTGTTTTGCTAAAAAAAGAAATAGATCGAAATTAAACTACCTGGAATTTTGAAAAGTGTAATTAACAAATAGAAAAATGTTAATTTTTCAAATAATTCAATTTTAAAAGATTATAATTAAAATTTGTTTAAGGTGATAACAATTTAAAATTCCAGAATTTCACAAACAATTTAAATCGCTTTGAACAAAATCATTTATTATAAATTATTCAGCCTGTTTAATTTTCATATAAAAAAGTCCATTTTATCCAAAAATGTAAAAGATAAATTTTCAATATGCCAAAAAATATTCGAGACAAAAAAATTAATTTTTAACAAAAGAAATGAATTTTTATCTAAAATAATTTTAAAACATTAACAAAGAGAATTAATTTTTTTAAATAGTTCAAATTTAAGGCCACCCTAGTTTAATTTAAATATTCAATTAATCTAATCAATTTTCAGCCATAAACAAATTTCAGTAAAAAGATAAATTTATTAGAAAAATTATGAATCTTCAACGGAAAAGATTTTCTGTAAATAGGTCCAATTTAAATTGACAAAATTATATTTAATTAAAAAACGAAATTATTGTAAAATAGTTTAACTTTCAACCAAACAGGCGATTTTTCTACGAAAATAATACAATAATACGCAAGAAGATTAATTTTTAATAAATTAATTTAATTTTGAACCAAGTAGTTGAATTTTTAATAAAAAAAGGAAATTTTTTTTTGTTCTTTATCTCCTAGTCTACAATCAATTTTTTTAATAATGATCTTTATTTTTAAACTGTGAAAGAATTAAACTGAATATTTAAAAAGTATTGATTTCAAACCAGTTGAGAAAAAACAATTAATATCAATTGTTTAATACATTTTATCTGGTTAAAACCATAACTTTGAAAAATAAAAATGTAATACATGATACTTTGGCTCAAGAATATTTTTATTTCTAATTAAAAAAAAATATCGTATTTAAGCAATAAGATCAATTTTGAACTATAAGATTTATTTTCTACCAACAAAGACAAATTTATCTAATCAGTAACGTCCACTGAGCAAATCAGTAATTTTGAATTTCTTAAATGTTCATGGTTAATTTAAATCACTTATAATAAAAAGTAAAAATTCATTTAGGATTTTTAATTTGGAAGTAATTTTAATATTATTAAATATTAAATATATATATTTAAAAAATATTAATATTATTATTATTAAAAATAAGAAATTACTGACCTTTCAGTTAAATCGTGTCTAATTAAATAATCAATCAGTCAAATTTTGACTGACTGCCGCTAACTCTAATTCTATAGAAAATTATCCTATTATAGTACAAAAAATTATCATTTTTGGAAATGGATAATTTTATATAATTATGTCATTAGTCGTGTCATTTTCTAGCGACTAAACAGGTGTAGTCGATTTGGAACCTAATGGTATAAACGCACACATGCTTGACACACGCTATATACCATATTAGAAAAAAACTCATTTTTCACCATTAAGGTTATAACAGCCGAAAAAGTAATTCAACGCTAATTTCCGGAAAAGCAATAACAATAAAATTTTTAATGTTTCCGCTCGCTCTACGCTTGTTTTTTTGTCTGATGAATTATTCACAGAAAAAAGCTAGAACTTTGGCAAATTTGGCATCTTTTAGAACTTAAACTTAAATAGAAGCCTTTTGAAACCCAAAAGGGTTCCCTTGGAAAATTAATGAATAGAAGATGAAGACTCCTTAGGAACAAGTAATTTATATCTGCAAACAAAAAGAAACCCCTGTTGCGCAAAAGGAAGCCAAAACGATAAAGTTCCAAAGGAGACTGAACTTTAAGTTCCAAAAGAAATCACTTTGGTGTAAAATATTTATAGTTTTAGTTAAAACTTTATCTCTTTGGTTAAAAGTTTAATTATTTTGCTGAACTACTTGAGTAAAATTTAAACTACATTGTTAAAAAATAATTCTTTTTTTATTGAGGCTTATATCTTTGGTTAAAAATTTAAATGTCTAGTTGGTTTAAAATTCCTTTTTTAATGAAGAATGTAAATTTTCCCTATTTAAAGATTGATCCTTTTTAATTAAACATTCATCTTTTTAAGTAAAGAAATAATTTTTTAGTTTGAAAATTAATTTTTTGTCTGATGACTTATTGACAGAAAAAAGCTAGAACTTTGTTAAATTTGGCATCTTTTAGAACTTAAACTTAAATAGAAGCCTTTGGAAACCCAAAAGGGTTCCCTTGGAAAATTAATGAATAGAAGATGAAGGCTCCTTAGGAACAAGTAATTTATATTTGCAAACAAAAAGAAACCCCTGTTGCGCAAAAGGAAGACAAAACGATAAAGTTCCAAAGGAGACTGAACTTTAAGTTCCAAAAGAAATCACTTTGGTGTAAAAGATTTATAGTTTTAGTTAAAACTTTCACAGAAAAAACTGAGTCTTCCATTGGAACTCATTTTTGGTTCCAAAGGAGCTGCAACAAAAATGAACCCCACT
>JAAAKG020096546.1:0-16076 GCA_010014905.2 Druon quercuslanigerum
AATTTTACGTCCAAACATGTTCTCAGGTCATGGGTCAAGGAAGACTTTGAACTTCAACTGATGGTTTTTAGCCTTGACTCAGGTATGGGTCGAGTCAAATCTGTACTGCTTCGGCTCAGATGTTTACGAAAAAGGTCAAGGTCATTATTAAAGTAACTTTTAACGAGGAATCCAGTGGTGACCTTGAATTAACCCTTTAACTTGATCTTCAAGGTTATTTCAAGGTCAATTTTTTTTTTATTGGGAACCCCTATTTTTGTCAATGGCAATGGAAAGAGCGGGAAATTTTACGTCCGAACATTTTCTCAGGTCATGGGTTAAGGAAGACTATGAACTTCAACTGATGGTTTTTAGGTCCAATCAAGATCAAGTTCAAGGTTAAATTCAAGGTCACAACTAAAATCCTCGTTAAAATTTACTTCAAGAATGACCTCGAGACTTTTTAAACATCCTGTATAATTAACTTTTTTTAGTTGTTCAAACAAATATAATTTGTTTAAATAACTACTTTTACAAGAGTAATTTAAAAAATCGTAATCAATTGCATGTCTTCTGTTTTGTTTTATTTTTTTAGTTATGAAAAAGTAACTGCTTGAAAAAATGAAAATTGTGTAAACAAATAGAAATTTGTAAATATTATCAAAAATGTGTCAGAATTATGTAATTATTTAACAAAACGTAAAATAGGATACTAATTTAAAAGCAAATTTAAGGTCTCTGTGAAATATTAAAATAAATATTTTAAAGCATTTATTATTAGCCATAAGCCATTTTATCTTAGAGTTCGAACTTTTGTGATGTTAATTGATCTTTTTTAATTTAAAGATTTAAATGCGTAGGTAAAAGTTAAAATTCTTGGTTGAAAATTTATTTATTTGAAAAAAAAATTTATATCTTTTGCTAAAAGTTTATATTTTCTCCTTAAAAATTTAATTTTTCTATAGAAAATTTGACCTTTGGCTTGAACTTTAAACAATTTATGGAAAAGTTTTTTTCCTTTCTTGACTGAAAAATATTTTTTTGTTAAAAATTCGCTTTTTTGGTTTTTAACTTCTTTTCTTACTTGAAATCTTATCTGTTTGGGTCATAATATTAACTTTACACTTTTTGGTTAAAAATGCATCTTCTTAGATTTATATTTTAATTATTTTGTCGAAAACTTAATTATTTTAGTTGAAATTAAAGCATTTGTTTAAATAATCATCTTTTATGTTATAAAAGTCATTTTCTTGTATAAAATAAATTTAAAAATTGGAATATTTAAAATTTTCATCTAAAATGTTGTTTTATTCCATTCATAAATGATCATACGTTAAAAATTTCACAAGATTAAAATGTTTACACTAGATTGCATGCGTAATTAAACCCTCGCTTAAAAAACATAAAAATGAGAATAATTCTAGTATTTCTACGTAGCCTATTTACAATTTTGACGCATTACATTCTCATTATGTCAATAAAGTTGGAAATACCATAATCCCACGTTTTCAAATAAAAGTTTTTATTTGTTTCTATTTTTTTAATTCAAGTATTAAAATGTCACTAGTGTAATTAGCGAAATTTCATGAATTTAAATTTAGAGAGTATTAACAACTCATGCAACATTGACCACTTTTTGGTACTGCTGAAAATGTTTTTTTTTCAAATGCGTAATTTACATGAAAATTTATTTACTTGAAAGTCCAGCAGAATCATGAATAAATTGTAAAGTCCACTATTTGGTTAAAAATTCATCTTTTGGGTAAAAGATTCAAATGTTGGATAATAGAAATATTCATAAATAAATAATTCCATTTTTATTCTCCAGATTTTGAAATAATTGTTTTTATAAATAATAAAATGAAATTAAATAAATAAAATCATTTGTAATCGTTAAATTGGAACCACTAGCAATTTCTAAATCTGATATTATTGTGCTATTATTTTGAAAATTATTTTGGTTTTCCAACAGTGTCTCATTTTATATCCTAGAAAATCAAACATATCCAAGTTGGATAGATGTTTTCTATCACAAATTTTACATTACTAAATTATTATTTTGACTTTAGAATTGACAAATCACAAACGTTTTAGTTTTTGATTGAGAAGTCTTGCATTAAGAAGAGTGTGTTGTTGTGTTTAATCATATTTCGTAACATTTATATGATATTATTTATAATGTAAATAAACTAATGCGAAGTACATTAAACGTGCAAATAATTTTTTTTTTCTTGGGATGACGTAGCCTGCTTACAAGTGACACAATATTATCTTTAGGTTGCGTCATTTAGCGTATGAGGGTTCTTAACATTTAATTAAAGTTAAAATGATAAAGAATTTTTTTTATATAGTTTAATGGTCATGCTGAAATATTTTTAAATACATTTCATTCCTTTTTTTATCTCAATCTTAGTATGACGATTGACCTACTTTTATTTGCCAAATTAATTTTAGGACAACATGTAGATTGATTTAAAAACATTTTAATTAATTATTTAAAAATATATTTAGAGGCTTTTTCCAACATTTTAAAATAATTTTGAGTAATAATTTGTAAATATCGTATTATAATCCCGAGTGCATGACTTTGCCGATTTACCAGTTAAAATTTTGTTTCACATATTCACTCGATAAAGTTGAAAAGAAGCATATCAACATAACTGATTTCTTAAAAAAAAATTTAATATTTTCACGCCCGCTTAAACTTTCTACTTCGTAAAATTTTCTCGTACCTAATACATGCATGTTATAAAATTTTACAACCGTGAAAGATTTTAAAAATCAAAAATCGATCCATTCTAATTTAAAAATAGAAAAAATTCTGATGGTTTTTAACATTGTTCAAACAGTTGAAAGACAATAAATTTAAATTATGGCTGGGTACGTGATGTTCACCATGTCACATTATGGCCGTGTTTGTACAGGAGATATGAGAATGAGACATTATTACGTTATTTTCACAAATTTTTATATTTTTCACGTTTTTCGTTTTAAAAATCTTTATTTTTTTATTGTTGTATACAATCCTAAATTTATGAATTCATTTCCATAAAACAATTAGTTTTGTTCTGCTACCGAATTGTCCAGTATCTAAACTAATCGAATTATTAATTATCAACTTACCTTTGGTGGCTTACTTTTAGCTAAAGGAAAAAAATTATACAATTAAAATAAACTTCTCAACGACTTAGTTTTATACGTATTTAAGTTGATGCTCATTAAGGACAAATAATTTTTACAGAAGGTTGCTAAATCATTGGACTTTCTCGTGGAAAATATAGAAAATATGCAACCGAAAAAAGTTTTGGAAATCGTAAACAGAATTCGGTAGATAAAAAGGGCATGAGGATCTTGAACATGCAAAATTATTAAATATATTGATCCATATTTTTTTCATATTGATCCATTATAGTCTGAAGATTGCAAAACTTGTTTAGTTTTCTTAAATTTATTCAGTCAGAAGAATTTCTTAATATGATCTTCTTAATGTTTCAATAGGCTTCAAAATGTTACAATACCGCTTCGTTTTATTAAAATTTTCTATTTCTCACGTTATTTATGTCTATAAATTTTAATAAATTATTATATGCAGTTCTTAATAATATTATTTTGAACAAGAAATTAGTTATTCATGATTTCAGCCCGTAAATTAATTATTTATTGCGCTGAGGAAACGGCTATACCCTGCTGAAAACACCCGCTCTCCTCTGATCACTGAAATTAAGCAGCGTTGGGCGCGGTTAGTACTTGTATGGGTGACTTTTGGGAATACCGGTAATCCATTCATGCGCGACACTAATTTTAAATTTATTAAAAATAAATTTAATAATAATAATTCGATATAAATTTTGAAAGAGATTTTAGCAATACTTCATGCACTAACAGCATTCAAACGATAGGGAAGAACCCTTAACCAACGAAGGTGAGTGTAAGACTTTAACCCACTAAACGAACTCCTTTGTATTGCGCCTTCAGAGTCGGGAGGCATCACCATTCTTTGTTAGAAGTGATGGCTTAACCAAATAAACACCATCACCGCGACATCCATATTATGCGCGGCTATTCGGCACCATTTTATCCTATGCTTTCCCTTACTGCTTTTCTGTGAATGGATGTTGTGTAGTCAAACATCCGGAAGGTCGACCATCCACCAATGAGCACTTTCAACGATAAGGTTTTGAGGTTTTTCTTTAGAAAGCCCCAACCGCTAAGATCTTTATCTGCGTCGTGTGCTCAAACAACCTTCCAACTTAGTGTGGCCGTTGTAAATGCGATGTTAGCATCTGGCATGTAGAGGTTTGCATGCACGTAAGCAGATATTTCCGGGTTTTGCTTGTAGTAGCGGTGCTTTGTTGTGATGAGCTCTCCGTAAATCGAACTGCTCATTCACAATTTGAACATCTATAATTAAAACCGTTTGTCCATTAGTAGCCACAATATCTGGCTTCCTGAGCCCTTCATCTGTCTATATGTGTGGTTCTTGCTGAACTACAAAGCCTAAAATTTGCAACCTCAAACTCACATAACTGCTTATTGCATTATGCCATTTAATACGGGACGCATTAGATCTGAAGCATTTCTGAACAACGTGATTCAAGGTTTCCGTTACGTTGCATCCCGCTCTGCAACTTCCGTCCTTAAATCTTCCTTAAGATGTTCTGGACTTAGTCGGCATGGCACTGATGCGAAATCGAAAAGAATTTATGAAATCTTTTCCACTTAGAAAACCGGTTCCATCCTGAAGCCACGTGTGCTGGCCTGGCGTTTTGTTGGATTCTGTGAGCCCAATTCCGTCCACCGATTGGTGGAGTTTCTTGGCCTGCAAAATATTAGTGCCATCATGTAAGTCGATCACGGTTCCTTGACCCATCGATCGTTGATCGCATAGATCGATTTCTTTTTGCAGAAAAATGGCAAGCGGCTTTATTAACCCCACTCACCAATGACTTCAGTCTTTCTTTTTTTAACAATAGCGCTACGCATCTCATCACCGGTGTTTCCAGACAACCGACTTGAACTTTAGCACGCATATGAGAATTCGGTACGTCATGTGGCAAGCTGAGTTAATCTCTAAAGGCCCATCTCACCTTTTTGTCAGCACACTTAAGTACTCTCAATCTTCTTCCATCTACTGTGAATTGCGATGTTGTTATGTATAAGTATACGTCATCTACTAAGGCTGAAGCGTTGACACTGCGATCTCCGACTTTTATTCTTACTTCATTAGGTTAGGCCTCAAGAAAGTGGTGCATCAGAATGTTAAATATAGGCGAAGAGAATGAATTGCCTGTCCTTACACCTCCTTTTGAATATATTTTGTCAGAGACTCATCCATGTCTTTGCAGAAACGTGTATCCTTGGCTGTAAACATGGTTAATGTACTCTAAAAATATCGCTGAAATCCTAAATGCTTTCACTGTAGCTATTAGCGCCTCATGTGAAATGGATGGAAAAGCTTCCGCATGGGTATCACGGATAGAATCGTGATGAGCCTGTATTTATCCGCTTTACTCTCATGATCTGTCTTTGGGATAAATCTTGTTCTTGACGCCAGCAAGCTTTCTGGAAATTTTTTAGCACAGAGGATAAGGTTAGAGATACAGATCAGTTTTCCTTTCGGAAACTTTTCCTAATCTCTACCTGTTAGAAAATAGAGCCCTGTAGCAGATTTTAGTTTGACTCCGCTTTTGTTCAATTCTTCTAATGAAACTGGTTTCCAGTGATCAATCATTTGAGTCTCAGGTTCTTATAATACTGGCGCGGCTTCGGAATGCTTTGTCACACCATTTCTCCAATAAGGTTTATGATCTCTCTTATGGGTTGTTTGGTCTCGGTTGAACCGTTTAATATATTCTCCACACATCTCCTTCTGCTCTTCTTATAGAGAGACTGACACAATGCATATTCTTTCCTCCTGTGATTTCTCCTAGTGTGACGATTTTGAGTACGCGGCCTAAGTGAAAAAGATTTCAATAATTCTTTTCGATTTTGCATCAGTGCATACCGACTAGGTCGAGAACATCTTAAGGAAGCTTTAAGGACAGTAGTCTAATCATTAGCATCCCGGCGGAATGGTAGGCATGATTTATTTTATGTAAGGGGCAAGTCTCGCCGCTATATGCTCCTTAGATGGCGCTTCTACGTCAGAACATATCTGATGGAACGCCAGTGACTTATACCTGTCCCCCATATTAACAGGTGCCTCTAGTGAAATAAATAACGTTAGGAAGGAATCTTTCTTCTGATGCACGGGAGAACGTTCTCGATCTTGCTAAGGGTGCTCACGTTATTCTTTTCTCACTATTTCAAGTGAGTTTTGAACCACTTCCTTATAAACACTATTGGCGCGTTGCGATTTTATTGAATCGTACGATCTATGCTAGAATTGCTTGACCAATGCCCTTGTTTTTGAAATTATTGTTCTCGATATTATAAGACTAGGGTATTTGGCTCTTTGGTGGACTCCAAGGCCTCTTTTCTTGCTGACCGACATCCCGCATTCCGGATATTCACAGGAAAATGCGTTGTGTTTGGCTTTACCATCACTCTCTAAAGGTGTGAGTCTTCCAGCCGGTCAACCCAAATTCATCCAAGGCAAGTTTTGATTTATGGGACCTTCAGTTTTTGAAGACAATGGGAGGACGATTTTGACCGCTTTTCGCTCAGCTAAAGCACTAAGGTTCCCGAGTAGGGTAGACAGAACAGCCTCATTTATTCATACGCTAGCCAAATTAGGGAAGCTTAAAAATTTTTTAAGTGCCTCGCGCCCATTGACTGAGCTTCATTGGAGCCGTTTACCGTCAGTAAATCAGCTGAAAATGGAGAAGATTATACCAACTTGTAGTATAAAAGACTACACAGACCGTTAATACATACTACTTCAAAACCCGATTCTTATTCGGCGAAGAGCGATGCCACGGCTGCACGTCAGGACTTCGTTAGAATCTACGGACAGCTATGCTAGTCGCTGGAGATCGTCAACTGTCCCTTGACGCTCCTTCCAAGTGCTTGCACGCATGTACTCCGTTACCAGCTTTGGAAAGCAAATAGCTTTCTTCAACCACGGCCACTACGAGACAATCCCAGCGCGAACTAGCTGTCTATAGCTCGGATCGACAGTGGGCTGCATGCTCACCCTGTAGTACTCATAGAGGAACGGGATCCGGCCCTTGACCTGAAAGCAGAGATCGATCTCGGATAACCCCACACCTGGCTACATAAATATAATTTATGCAGCGACTAGGCAGTGTCGTTACTCGCTAAACTTCATCGGTGCCGTTATAGTTACTCCCGCCGTTTACCCGCGCTGGCTTGATTTTCTTCACGTTAACATTCAGAGCACTAAACAGAACATTTCAGAGCACTGCGTAACCAAAATACCAACCAAACCATAGACGTGAATGTTCAATAAAAATATATTTTACCAATTCTTATAGGTCCATTTAGCTATCACCTCCGCAATCAAATTTCAGCATTCTTCATAGCTTAGAACTTCTGGCTTTTTGGCCTTTTTTGTGCATCAATTATGATTTGTAGGCTTCTGTATTAAAAAGAAATTAATTTTTTTGTGGAAGAGCTAGCTTGCATTAACAAAAACAACGTTTACTTAGAAAATCAACCCCCTTTAGAATATTTGAATTTGTATATAAACTAATCATGCCGTATGTCTCGGCTTTTTGGGCTTCTCAAGAATACAAAGTACAATTTTTGCCCTCCAACCTTTAATTTTAAAGGAATCCCCTTTACACTACATAGATATGACTTTGTCAAAAAATAGTCATTAAGATAATTGTAAAGTCTCAATAGAGTTTTATTTTTAATTCTTAAAAAATATATATTACTCTATTGACATTATAGGTTCTATAGACACTGCATAAATATTTATGTGTGCAGTGTAAAGGGTAAGCTTTCTAACGTTAAGGATTAAAGTCCAAACACCGCAATTTTTATTTTTGAGGTGGCTAAAAAACCCGAATATACGGCTGAATTTAATTTGTCAAAAATTAAACAACAAACCATTTTTTTGAATCAATACAATTTTTCAGTTATTAAAATTTGGCTGATGATAACATATATTTTGGTTAATCCAGGTAAATATTTTAGTTAATTTAAATAAAACTCGGGTAATTAGGGCAAATATTTTGCTCTATAAAAGAGAATATTTTAGTTATTTCAAGAAAGTATTTTTACTAGTCTAATAAATTTTTGGTTTGATACTTGATGTAACTACTAAATATCCCAAGTATAGACAATTCCACACTAAAAAATCATTCTTAGCACGAAATAAATGCATTTACTTGAATCCTATTTCTTAGCATCAAGAAAATATTCTCAACAGAAGTTATTTTTATTGAAACCAGACACATGTCAATGAATATTTTTCCCATACTTGAATCATGAATTTAGATTTTTGTAAATCAAAGAAATAATAATTAATTTTAAAATAATGTTATTTAAATTAAAAATATATTTATTTTCACAGTGTCCATGAATTTTTATCAATGCAGTATTTATTTAGATGAAAAATTTATTGTGTTTACATAATATTTATTTCTTCAGTGGAAGAAAATATTTCAGTTGATTACTAGAATTAAATTATTCTTTACAAATTCACATTAATTCCAACGAAGTTATTTTTTTAAGGCAAAAATTTCATAATTTGGCGTCATTTGTGTCAAATGAATAATTCTTTACACTGAAGAAATATGTTTCTAAATTAAATATTCATGTGAAATCTAATCAAAAAATCCCTATATGTCACAGAAAATATTCATAAATTTATAAAATAATAATTATTTTTAATGATTAGATATGTTTAAAATTTAAAAATGTCTAATTTATTAATTGTAAGTGTAAATTCTATAGTTATGAAAATTGTAACTAAAAACTTTCAAAATATAACTATTAAAAAACTATTAATATTTGACAGAATAATTCTGTTTTTATTCTTCAGGTTTTGAAATATTTGTTTCCTTCCAAAACATGAGTTCATCAGACTCGAACTATCTCGTACTATTTCATTCGAATGTATCTGTACATATTTTTTATGTTTTCCGGACAATTACAGTTTCAATGTATTGAATGCATAAATCTAGATAAACCTAATTTCGAGAACTAAAGTATGAAATATTTTAATTTTCTAAATTATGATTTTAAAAATGTTTTTTTCTAAGTCTCTTTAGTTTGAGTCGGTCATTTCGAAACCGTTGCAATATAAAATTGTGTTTTTATTAAGCAACTTAATATTGTAAAATTCTAAAAATTTGCAGAAAAAAAATTATTGAGTTTGCAGAATTGCGAATATTTTAAACTAATGGGATTTAAAAAAATATTATATTTGAAAACAGCGTTTACTTTTAAATCATTTGTCTTGTTGTATTTAACCGAATTGCGTACTTATTCTGTGATACTATTTTTAATGCGAGTAAACAAAGGCGAAATACAATAAACGTGTAAATCATTTTTTTCTTCATATTGAGGTGACGTACAAATCTTTACAAATTTCACGATATTACCTTCAAGTTGTGTTATTTATAGTTTAAGGCTTCATATTTTTCAATTAGAGTTGTAAATATTTTCTAAACCCCCTTAGAATAAATAAAAAAGTACAATATTTTTGCAGACGAATTATCTTTTATGGATAAAGAAAAATATTCCACAAGTCTCCTTTTTTATATTTATTATATTTATTTAATTTATTTATATTTATTATATTTTTATTTTTAATAATATTAAACATTTTTACAAACACTAACAAATTATTTTAACCACTTAAATGAAATGGGGGTGATCTTTGCACTATGAAAGAAGAAACGTTTCTGAGCCAGTAATTCGACACATATTAAAGCGAAAAATTAAAGAAAAAATGTAAATCATTTCTCAAAAGAAAAAACTAAGTAAATGTTCTGATGAAACCAAAAGGTTTGTTAATATATAGTTTTTTAACGCATCTATTTCTAGAATTCAAGCAATTTATAGAATTTAAGGATTTCGTGAAAGGAGTTCCTGAAAATAAACTCAAGAATCTAACGACCAAATTTTATGGAGGTTGTCCAAATTTAATCGTTGGATTCTCGATTTTATTTACAGAAATTTTCAAAATCTATGACATTATTAAAATTCACGGAATTAATTAAATTCAAGGAATTCATGGAATTAAGTGAATTCACGGAATTCATAGAATGCACGGGATTCATAGAATTCACGGGATTCATAGAATTCACGTAATGTAGGGAATTCATGAAATTCTCAGGAATCAAGGAACGCGTTGAATTTGTTAAATTGAAGGAATTGTCGGCATTCAATGAGTTTTCTGAATTCATGACATTATCGTAATTCGCAGAAATCATGAAATTCAAGGAGTTTACGGAATTCAGAGGATTCATGTAATTCATAGATTTCGCGTCATTCACAAAAATCAAGGAATTAGGACAATTCGCATAATTAACGAAAATGAAGACATTTACGAAATTTAGGGAATTTGCGGAATTCATGGAATTCAAGGCATTAGTGGAATTTATGGAAATCGAAGAATTCGAGGAATTCAGAGAATTTACGGAAGTCGAGAAATTTACGGAATTTTATGAATTCCTTGAATTCTTCAAATTCTATGAATTCCATAGATTCCGCGACATCCATGCATTCCATGATTTCCATGAATTCCGCGTATTCTGCGAATTCCATGGATTCCGGAATTCCATAAACTCCTTTATTTCCGTAATTTTTTTTTAAAATTATTAATTTCATTGGTTTCGTGAATTCTTTGAATTGCTTTAATTCAATTACTTCCATGAATTTGTTCATGTCCGTGAATTCTTTGGATTCCGTGAATCCCATAAGTTTCCTGATTTTCTTTAATTCCGTGACTTATGTAAATTTTGTGAATTCTCTGATTTTCTTGATATCGTGAATATCATAAATTTCATGAATTTGTTGAATTCCGTGAAATTTTTGAATTTGATGAATTTCTTAAATTCCGCGAATTCCATGATTTTATGGAAATCCGTGAACATAATACTATGAAATATTCCATAAATTATTCTGTGAATAAACTTTTATGAAGTTCAGTTTTTAAAACACAAAGAAATTTAAAAACAAATTAATTTAACTTTAAATCTGAGTTGTTGAATTTTTTAATTAAATAAATGCATTTTCAAGCAAAAATATTAATTCACTACCAGAAATAAGTAATTTTTAATAAAATTCGTTGGAATTCATGGAATTTAAGGAATTAGTGGAATTTATGATATGAAAGGAATTCGCGGAATTCAGGGATTCATGGAACAAACTCAAAAAAATCCTTAGAGATTACAATGTGAATAATTCATGGTAGTTGTTTAAACTTGGAAATTGGTCTTGTGGACTGTTAATGATTATTGATTAATTAATTTTTAATTATTCAAACCAATGGAATTTGTTTAACTAATTTTGACTCGAAGATTTTTTTCTCAATCCGCCTTAAAATTATTACTATTAGTCTATTGGAATATTTAATAACATTAGTTCATTAATTATAAATTGTTTAAATAAATGTTTTTTTTAACTTTTTTTGAAAATTTGTTTCTTTTCCCTAAAATTTATTACTATTTGGCAGGTGAAATATTTATTAACATTAGTTTATTAATTGAATTCCATTAAGTCCGTGATTTCCTTGTAGCATCGTTGTCTACAATAGATGAATTCTAAACCTTATCATTGGGTACTATTATTTCATTTCGCCTTTAAAGGAAAAAACTAGTAAAAGGGAAACAAGGAAGTTTTCTAAAAACATTTTTCTTCTTAATATTTTAATATAAATAATGTCGAAAATTTAAAAGTTTTTAATTTAGAGACATACTCTAGGAGAGTTTTTCTTATCTTATCTGGAGCGTATGTCGAAACGTCGAAGCTTACAAATTATTTCAGGCTTTTTCATAAAAATATCTGTGCAATATTTATACAATCTTAAATGACATGATAGGAAAAAATGTCTCTTTTATAGTTCACACATCAAACCTAATTCCTGCGTCATATACATTTTTCTAATTTAAATATAAATTAAGGCGCAGATGTTTTAGCATCGTTTATTCCTGGATTTTCTTCATTCGATACTTTACTTTAAAAAGTTATTTTAACTCATTTAAAAAACAGGAATAAGTTTCTTGGAAAGTAATTTTTTTTTATCTGTACACAAATTACATCTTTTTTGTTAAAGAAGGAAGCAGAAAAAATGAGGTTCGCAATTCCTCTGTTGTCCCTCTGTATTATCTGTAAGTATAAATAACATACTTTTAAAATCATTGCTAAAAAAGTGTATTATCTCTTAGGTATAAAATATGTTGTTTTCTAACAACATATCTACCAAAAATTCACATATAATATCTTTGGTTTTATTTATTGCTCAAAAGCGTATTTTTTTTGTATAATTAGTTTCACCGCATGTAATGCGCACGAGAGTACATCCATAAACTGAGTACCAATTTCGGGCAATTTTTGATCAAAAACTTTGTTTTATACCGAAAAAGACAAACTAAAAAAGATGCAACTCGAAACAGAAATATTGATTAAATACCAATAATATGAATTTTCAATAAAATTCAAGAATCCTCAACCAAAAAGTTTAATTTTTAAAAAAGAAAGAATTTTGTTTAATTTTTAAGAAAGTAGTCCAATTTAAAAATTTTTCTATAGTTATTTTCAAATTTCTTCCTTTCAGAATTCAAAAATAACAAAATTGTTTTTGAATACCGGGATATTCTGAATTAAACGTCTATGTCAAAACTTTGAGGCTAAGGTTATTTTTCATAATCACTGATAGAAAAATGCGTGATATAAATTTTTTGTAATGTCATCGAAAATGCTGCTCTTACTGTACGTAATTTATAGTTTTCAGAAATAATAAGAGATGGGACCTAAAACTAATGAAAGTTTTTTGTATTTGAAATACCTTTTGAAGGGTTAAAACTTCATTTAAAAAATTTACAAATCTTTCTTTGAACAATTTTTAATTTTTCTAGTTCATTAAAATGTGATATTTTTAAGATAGGACCTTTTATAAATAAAATCAAACAATATTTCAGATACAAAACACAAATTTTCAATTTTACTTATTGGTTTTAAACAAAAATTTAATTTATTCCATTGAGGATACGTTTTAACAATATACTTTAGTTTTCAACAAAATTAATATTAAAAAAAATAAATATTTTTAAGGAAGAAAGAAGAAGTTTAACTTTTTTAAATTAATTTTACAAATAGAAAGAAGAATTTTCAGTAAATGAAGATTTTTCAGTCATGAAAGAAAAAAAATTAACCTAAATTGTTGAATCTGAAAGCCAAACGACGAATTTCCGGTTCAAAAATTGAATTTTTAGTGACAAAAAAAATAAGTTTCAACAAAATAATTAAGTTTTTGCATAAAATATTTGATTTGTCAACAAAGCATTTGAGTTTTTAACTAAAAGGATGATTTTTTTTACAAAATTGTTGAATTTTCAACAAAATAGTTGATTTTTTTTCAAAACAAGCTTTTTATTTGACTTTTCGACATAAAAGTATTATTTTCAATCAGAAGTAAATTTTATAAGAAGATACTTGAATTTTCAACTAACAAGTTAAATTTTCAACCAAAAAGGTTGATTTTTAAACAAAGATGTTGAAATTTTGAACCAAATAGTTGGATTTTTTTAAAGGAAGATGCAGTTTGCACTTAAATAGATGAATTTTTTTAAATTAAAACAAAGATATGCATTCTAATTAAAAAAAGACTATAATTCAGAATCTTAAACTTGAGATATGGTTTTATATGTCCTCCTCAATTAGGTGCGTAATGCTTATTGTCATTCTTTCTCGTAAGATAGAAAGACAGGGAAGGATTAAAAGGTCACTCTTCCTTGCGGACACTGGTGGTTTTGTTCTTAAACAAGGTGGCGTTGTTTGAAAAGGGGAGAGAAAAAAAAGTAGGGTTAGGATCCAGCCGAATACAGCTGGAATGCCAGCCGTATCAGTGGAACCGATGAGCTGGGATGCCAGCCGACCCGTAAAAGAAGGAAAAAGGATTAAACGTAGGGGGAAGGTATATACTACGTAATTTACTTGAATCACAAGGTTTATTTTATTTTACTAAACACTATCTATTACTTCGCCGTGTGTTAGTTATTTAGAGAGGGAGAGAGTGGGAGTGAGAGAGAGAAGATGGAGTGTAGTTCCATTATCTGCCGCATGTGGTGTGCGGAGCGTAGGTAAACCCTACAGAGTTGCCCACAGCGGATGTCCAGCCGTGGAAGTGAGAGAGAGAAAGGAGAACAAGGTTTTCCTTCTCTTGGTCGATTGTGGCGCCACTTATGAATTTGGCCTAGCCCGAGTGGTATTCCGGCCCGGGAAGGTTGATGTTGACTAACAGCGGAGTTCCAGCCGTTAGCCTTGGCGATCAGAGCGGATTTCCAGCCCTGATCGTACTGACGTTTCGTGGCGGAGCGCGCCTTTTTAAACAGGCCGTGCCGCACAAGAGTTGGCCAGAGTGGGAAAGCATCGAGTGATAAGAGATGCGCGCGCTCGAGTTTGAATGGCGGGCGATGGTGTTTCGCTCTCTCTCTCTCTCTCTCTCTTCTTTCTCTCTCACTTTTTAGTGTCTAATACTCTTACATCTAAAATGGTTGTTCCCCGAATGGATAAACGTCGTATGCGAGAAGGAATCTCGCCCTATGCAAGTCACGTGTAATACTTGTAATACTTTAAACCTAGAATCTTTTATAAATAGAATAAAACAATTTCAAATCAATATTTAGATTATGCGAAAGTACATAGAATTAGTGGGGAAACCTGTCTTGAATAATGTTAAACGAATTTTTATCAGATCAATAATGCTATTAGTTTAAACAAAATTATCAACAAATGCATAATATTGTCATTTTTCTGTAGAAGAAATTGTTTTTTTTTAAATCAACTTTGGATATGTTAAAAATACCTCTTGATATGATACTTGGTTATGAACAAAATAACTTATTTTGTTTCAACAAATTAAATAAAGAAATTGATTTTATTTGCCATGTTTCAACAAATGGATTTAATTTTTTTAGAGAAATAAATTCCTAAAGTCTTGCTACAAGCTCATCATAGTTATTTTTTTATTGATATTTAAAAACTAGCCATTGTTGGTACAACATTAATAAACAAATGCATTATTTGACCCTGTTTTAGTAGATAATTTTAGTTTTTTTAACACATGCAATTAAATGCGTATAACCAATGGGGCATGGACACCTCAGTCGGCCCCACTGTGCCAGAGCACGCGCGACATGGGTGATGTAATGCGTTATGAAATAAAGATAATATTCGAGGATCAAAAATAAAAAATTAGACAAAAAAGTTATATTTATTTTTGTTCGTTTAAATAAATGGTTTATATTTTAAAGAAATTACGCTTATTGCAAAGAAAAAATTAAAATACAATTATCATTTAAAAAATTAGCAAAATATATCTCAGGAATCGCTAGCAAATAAATAAAATCCAAATTACGAATTAATTATTGCTTCTGAGTATAAGAAATATAGATTAAAATCATTGCCAAAAATCTATAATTTTTTATTTTTTTCATCCACTTTATTTGTCGAAGCCAAACGTCTTATTGAAAAAAATTTCTCTGAACTTATTTAGTTTTTGACCTAATTCAGATGTAACGATTTTACTTTTGGACTCTGTTGAAATTTATTATCTTTTCTTAGAATTTTTAATAGCATTTTTTAAAGACAGGTATTCAATGTGACATTTCTGTATGGTTCAATTGAAAATTGAATAAAAATTTTAATTACTCAAATTATTTTTGTTGCAGTTTCTACATTCTCAGAGAGTTTCCAAAGAAAGACTGGTAAATAATTCTGTACATTGTGAAACTTATTTTTCCCACCTTTTTTGGATTCGACACCTTTTAACTTATAGGTAAAAATTTCACCATTTCACCACTAATGCCCTAATTTTATAATTAACAGGTATTTCTAGCCCCATTTCGGATGAAGACGATGAGCTAGATAGTGACAAAGATAAAGTGGAACCGGAACCTATTAGTTCTGTTCTTTATTCAAAAGAGTACAGATCAGTTTGTCATATAAAAGAAAAGTGG
>JAAAKG020096568.1:0-16075 GCA_010014905.2 Druon quercuslanigerum
CGATAATTTACCACCTATAATCCAACCGAGTTCTGTTTTTTGTAAGATCGCGTTTCCATTCGATAAAGGTAATTGACTGAGGCAGAGTAATTGCAGAAAAATTTCTGAACCGATTAAGGCGTCAGTCTCTCCAGGTTTATGAAACTCTGGATCTGCAAGATGTATATTAACGGAATTTTTAATTCTACCCTATTTATTTGATCGCTTGGCGAAAGATCATTGATTTCAGGCGTTATTAAAAAGGATAAATCTGCAGAGTATTTGTTAAGAGGCGATTGAATAGTCGTGCAAGTCATTTACTCTACAGTGGAGTTCATTTGGTTCACTCCACCGAGAGGAATGTCGACCTCGTGCTGTTTCAGACCTAGTTTTTTGGACATTTTCTCGGTTAGAAAATTGACTTGTGAGCTATTATCAAGGAGAGCCCTGCATGCGTGAGGATTTCCCTTGTTATCGAAAATGTGTACGATAGCTGTCGATAATAGGATACGTGAGTGCGCGGAGCTGTGTAAGCTAGTAAAATTAACCTTCGCTTCAGATTTTTTCCCGTTGTGACCTAGATGTAATAGAGTGTGAAGTCTTTTGTTGCACGTCTTACACATACTAGCGTTGCAGTCGACCACGGTATGATTAGATCTAAGACAGTATGACCCACTGAACGACGGTAAATTTAGTGCAGATAATTTAATATTGATGGAATGTTCGCTTGATTGAGAATATGTGCCTGAAACATCAATAATAGAATTTGGATTACTCGTGGTATTATAATCTCGCGAAGTCGACTCGTTTGTGACTGCATTGACAATTGGAGCTATCGATTCCTTTTCGTTAATTAAACGTTGTGCTTTTCCACATGCTGCCGAGAATATATGTTCGATGTTGCCTCTCTCTGCATACTCGTTATCAATTAGTTCATTCGATACTATTATCTCGATTTGTGCTTGTTTTTCTTCAAAGTTCTGTTTTAACACTGCCGATTCTGTAAGTTTACTCTTTAATTCAATTAAATCTTTTGGATCAGAAGGTTTTTCTAAAAATTATTCGAACCACGTGAGTTTAGATTTTAACGCGCCTCGAAGCCTGTTTAGGTCTTTGATATTTGTTGTATTAGACATTTTTCTACTTTTTTATGCTACCGAGATGGATATTCGGTCACATTATGATAAAATGATTCAAAACTAAGCATGCGAGACTTACCCCTGGGAAGAGCTGGGGGTGACAAAACTACACAGATTTGACTTATTTATAGATAAATATAATCGAAGGTATATTACAGCACTGTCACTTTAACTCTCACAGATACACTGCTTTTTATAGCACGCACTAACTGTGGCACTACGGATGATTCTGATCGTTGCTCGATGACTGCACATTGGTAGAAGATGACTTGAAGATTCGGCTACTTTGATTCCATTTTTATTATTGAATCAGTGTTGATCTCGACAACCGTCTGGTAGTAGTACTCGTTCTCATTCAGATAGATATTTGTTCTCGTTCAGATATATATTCGTTCTCGTCTAGATAGGTATTCATTCTCGTTCAGATAGACATTCGTCAGGGTATATTTTCTTTCAAATTGTAGATAGATTTTTCGTTCACGTTCTCGTTCACGTTAGAGTCAAAGACACATGATGATTCGCTCATCAATTTGATTAGTTGCGCTGATATTGTCCATCCATGCGCATTAAATCCGGCTCGAAGGACTAAAATGTTGTGTTGTAAGGTAGTTGAATAAATTGAGGAAGATAACATTCAATAATACTTTAATCAAATGAGATTGAGAGTTCGAATATTTGACAGTTACTCGTTGGTTTCGGGTGGTAAAATGAATAATGTGTCACCACGCAGGTCAGTGACAGCTACGTTGAAAGTCCCCATAACTTTAAGAGTAAGGCGAAAACTCAGGGCCCGAAGGCGTGTACAAAATTCAATGAATCCAGAAAAAGGCGAAAACTCTCGAAGACGTTTACACAAGATTGTAGAGTTGTATAAGTTTGTTATTTACGGTAGATTAAGGTTTAGATAAATGAGACGAACCTGAAGGGCCTGAAGTGACATTGCGCATACCTGACATTGTTAAGAGATTAGGGCTAAGTTCTCGATATTTTGGAGATTTTCATCTGGAGAGCAATAACTAGTAATAATCATAAACTCAGAAGGCTAGAGACTAGAGTTAGAGAGTAGTAAAGATTATCCTACAAAGCACGACCAAATCACGTTTCAAGGCAGATGTTAAAATTTCTAAATCTAAAATTTGCACAGCAACAAATTCATTTATTTGGATAAAAATGCATTATTGGGTAAAACTTCTTTCCTTTTGGTATAAAATGTTTAAAAGTTCATTTATTTTTTTGTAAATTAAACTATTTTGCTGAAAAGTTGTGGGTTTTAAATTTATTTAAAAAAATGATAAACTAACCAGTTATCGTTGAAAATTGATCTATTTGGTTGGAAAAAAATTGCTCTTGTTTTAAAATTTTGTATATCTGTTTTCGGTAGAAAATTGAATTATTTGTTCGCAAATTTAATTTTTTGCTTAAAAATTGAAATATTTTGTTGAAAGTTTGATTTTTTGGGTTTGAGAATTATTTTCCAACTGAAAATGCAACTATTCAATTTTTCGTTGAAACATTATCTTTATAGTTGAAAATGTAAGTATATGCTGAAAATTCATGTATTTTATTGCAATTACGACTTTTTTGGAAGAATATTATTCTTTTTGTTTGTAAATTCATTTCTATGGTTAATAATTTCACTATTTTGTTTAACATTTGATTGTTTTTTTTTATTATTAATTTTTTAAAGCTTAAAATTAATTTCTTTGGTTGAAATTTCGCATTTTTTGGGGTCAAAATTAATTTTTTTAACTGCAAACTTCAGTATAATCTAAAGTTTTTAGTTAAAAAGTGTATGTTTTAAAGAAATTTCTTAGGTTGAAAATTTAACAATCAAACATTCGTTTTTTATTTGTTAAAAAATAAATTTTTACCAAAAATATGACTAAGATATGCAGCTCTAAATTTGAAACCTTTTAGACCCTGAAATCTTGTCTCCTATATCTATTTACATAAAATTAATTATATTTTCCTCATCGCAATAAGTTTAATTTTAATTGTTCTATGGTAACTCGGGATATCAAAACCTGAATAAATTTGAGGAGCAGCTAAAGGCCTAAAGCTATAGATCGTCATTCGTGAAGTCGGGAGAGGTCAGGTTCCTGCTCGTGCATTTTCTGCTGTACACAAGGCCTAATAATTCTAAGGTAATTCGGGATTTCAAAACTGACATAAATTTGAGGAGTATCTAGATCGTCCTTGGTGATGACGGTCAAGCTCGGGTTCGTGTTCGTGCATTTTCGGCTGGTCTTCACAGCATGTAGCAGAGTCGACTCACCGACAAGCTACGTTTGAATGTATTCCTCCCATACGGAAGAGTGGTGGGGGCCGAAAAATCCCATGTTCTGGAGACACTTGCAGGCGGTGACACAGGTTTTTTTTAGCTTTTATGCTCCTACAATCTACAGCATGAACTAGATCTACAGTATATACCCGATCGCCCATTGGAGATGGTAGAGCCTGGCAGCCAACACCACCACGGTGTACGAATATATTAGGGTTACCATTCCTTCGCAGTACGAAAGGAGGACGCCTGAAAATTTCCTAACCTTACCCTAACTTACTAACATAATAAAGGCGGGTTTTTCGAATTTCAAATAATGCAAAACACGAATGTTCAATCAAATGATTTTATTTGGGCCTATCGGGTCGGTTCACCCTAGATACCCGGTATTATGTGCCGCTCTGCGGAAAGCAGGCGGCAAAATGTAAATCTTACCCAATTTGAAAATTTCTGTTAGAGCGACCGGTACCGGATAGCTTGCCGATACCCCCGATACCTACCCAGTAGAAACAATGACACGATTTCAGTAGTTATATCTCTCACTATAACATTGTGGAAGATAAAAAAAAGAAAAATATGCCATTTTTGTTAGAAAGAAGGACATTTTCAAGGAAGGGACTTCTCTGAAGAACAAGGCGATAAAGAAGGACATGTCGAGCTTCTCAATATGGTGCCTCTTCGGGCTGTTGGAGAAATTTTTCTCGGAAGCGGTCTACTCCCACCAACGTTGTCCGCACATCGAGACTTTTGCATGCTCTGTCTCTCAATGAGGCGCTCTTTGCAGCATATATGAGCGGCTGAAAGTAACAATAGGGCATAAAAAGTTTGGGAGCAAAAATGTAACATACATTTTTCAGAGTGAAAACGGAACAAACAAATCTTCCGAATAAAAACGAACTGAAAACCAAAGTTTTTTACAAATATAATTTGCAATTACTTTTCATTTTTTTACACTTAAATTAAAACTGAATTAATAAAACGCAAAACTGCATGTTTAGTTTAAAATTGACCTTTTTAAGGATAGAAATTCAACTAATTTGCTGCTAATAAAAATGTTTTTGAAAAGAAATGATCAAATTAAAAAAATATATTATCTGTAGAAAAGTTCCCCTATATTTTTCCTTTAATTAAAATATAAACCTCTGTAATTCCTGCAGTAGCCTGAGAAATCAAATTTTTTAATTTTGCTATATTTTGTATTTAACGTTATAAATAAAGGAAGAACATAAAAATAATATAAGAACATGGCAATATTTATATTGTATTGCTTATATCCAATAATCTGTATTTGTTGTGCAGATAAGCAATAAAATATCAATATTACCATGTTCTTATATTGTTCTTACGTTCTTCCTTCTTTGTATGCTATTAGTATATATATATATATAATGAAAAATTGAGAAATTTGATTTTTCAGACTACTACAGGAGTTTACATAACAAATTCAAAAACTTAACAACGAATAAATGTTGGGAGATAAAAAGTTATAAACGTTTAAAAATAATTGTTTGCAAATTTGATTCAAAAAGAGTATTGATTTCTTAAAATAGATAATCTATATGAATGACAAGCGAATTTTTGTCACATTGTCAATAACTGTAGTCCAAATTAGAATCTGATCCACTAGTAGAAATCCGCATCCGAAATAGGAGGATTTCCGTGTAGATTAGAGTGCATCTCTTTCTTCAGTTTCGACCTTTCAATAACGCATAAAACAGTTTTCGTAATGGAAAGGTCAGTAAAGTAAAAGAAGAAAAAACCTTGTTTTGTTGAAAAAACGGCCACGTTGCAGACCCAATTGGATCCCTTTTCAATCCTGTTAATATTTATAATTTTAAAGTTCATAATTTTTTATCGCTACAGATTTATTCTTTGTTTTCACTTTTTTATGTAAAATTTTCCTATACTAAATGAGAACAAAGAATACAGGTCTTTGTTACCAGAAGTAAGAACAAAGAATCCAGTTCTTTTTTACCGTAATTGAGAACAAAGAATGCAGTTCTTTGTTACCGCAAGTAAAACCATAGAATCCAGTTCTTTGTTACCGTAGTTAAGAACAAAGAATCCAGTTCTTTGTTAGCCCAATCGAGAAAGTCAACGATCTGTGTGTTACCGCATTTAAGAACGTCAGCGAGTTGTGTGTTACCGCTGTTTTGGGAATATCATCGATTCATACAATTTTCTTGTGATTTTAGTGCGTTGACACCCATTCAAGTGCACAAGGTATATGAAAAAATCACGCCCTTGAAGCTCAAGCAAACCCGCTAGCTTACAAAGTTCATTGTGGATACCACTTTTTGTTCGGAGTTTCATTCTCTGTGCCTTTTAAATATAATTTAACATTATTTCCCAAAAAGTGTTATAAAAAAGTGTTCGGTCTCTGAGATAAACTCATGTCAAAGAGCTTTTCCAAATGAGAATAAAGAATCCAGTTCTTTGTTACCGCAAGTAAGAACAAAGAATACAGTTCTTTTTCACCGCAAGTGTGAACGAGGAATCCAGTTCTTTGTTGTCGCAATTAGGAACAAAGAATCCATTTCTTAGTCACCGCAATTAAGAACAAAGAATCCTGTTCTTTGTTACTGCGATTAAGAAAATCAACGATCTATGTGTTACCGTACTTAAGAATAACATGATAATTAAGAAATATTGCTTGAGATTATTATTATTGATTAATTAATCTTATGATTAAAAAAAATTATTGAATTTACAAATGCATTATTCGGGCATTTATTGGCAATGAAATTCCTTTTTTTTAATGCCAGCCCTTTCAATTGGGAACTATATGACAATTTAAGCATTATTTATAATTAGTTGATTAATTACTTGATTTTTTAAAACAAATGTAATGAACAAAATACATTAATTAGACATTTGTCGACATAAAAATTCATTTTTTCCAGGTCAACTTTTTTAGTTAGAAACTTCATGATAATTTCAGGAAAATTAATAATTTTATGTTCATTTTTTTAGACTAATTTAATAAAAAAATGCATTATTGGGACAGTTGTCAACGGATTTTTTTTCTTTCGATTTCAGAATTTTTCATTTGGTTCTTTATAATGAATTCAGCAACATTTATGATTAGTTGATAAATTTTATATTTTTTTAGAACAGATTTAGAAAACAGACATATTATTCGGGCATCTGTAGACGAGAAAATTCGCTTTTTTTATATCAGTGTTTTTAATTGGGAACTTCATGATAATTTCAGCAAATTCATAATTATATGATACATTCTATGATCTTTTAAACAAACTTAATAAATTAATGTATTATTTGGGTATTTCGTAACGAAAAAGTTCTCAACAATGTTGGAAAAGTCGAAAAATGCCTCATTAATGCATTTGTTTATTAAATTTTCTCATAATATTAACAATAATAATTTTACGTTGAAATCTCTTTATAATTATATTGTTTTCATCTAATTTTTTGTAATATAACTTAAAAAACATAAACTTATAAAAAAGCGTAGAAAACATTCTTTGAACAAATAATTTGTTTATAATAAATTATCTTGCTTAATAAAATATTGGAGCATCTTTAACTAGTGTTCCTCCATGAAACTTAAGGTATATCAACATAGAAAAAATGATGGCCATTTTGTACGTCATATATATTTATTCATAAAAAAATTGAAAGCCTGATTTAAAATGTAAAAGAAAGATTACTATAATTCTGATTATAATTTTTATTAGGTTACTGATTTAAAAAACATTATTAGATAGATAGAAAATTTAAAATAATTAAATTTGGAATGCCTAGTTCTTGTATATTTCTTTGAAGCAAATTGTTTTATTTTCTTAATAGATTAATTTAGAACGAGACTTGAAAAATTTGGAAGCTATACATTGAAAATATTTATTTATTTTTTTTTAATTTTTAAATTTTGCACGATTAAAAATTGATTTTATTATATGGTAAAATACTTACATTTAAAAAATTAAGGAGTATTCAATTATTAATTTTGAATGTTTCATTTCGAAATTTGTAATTATGATATTTTTTCACAAATTAGAAAAGTTGATTCATTTTTGTAGATTTGAAATTAAAGTTTCTAATTTGAAAGATATCTAATTAACAAATATTTTCCCTCAAACGTTCCTATTTTCGGTTAAGAATTTTTAATGGGTCATTTTAAATATTTATAAATTTTTACGACGAGTGACACATCAATTCGACCTCCCAGTAATACTAGCAGATTAACTGTGGCCAAAAGCCGATCTATCGAAATGTAGTAGGTTGTATTCCACCAATGTAACGGCCATATGTGACGTCGACGGACGGGCCAACTCTTGACCATAGTTGGGCCGACTGCACTTTCACAGTTTTCTTGTAACGATGAACCAGAGTTTATCCGACGGTCTGCTCATTCTCGGGTCAGAGTTTAACCGACCGCCGGGTGCATGACGGTGACTTATGGCAACCCGACTACTGTATCCAGAGTCGAAGCGACCGCATTATTGCGCTCGTATCGACCAATCTGTCACATTTTAACCGATTGTCGTCCCATATTTGGGCCGACGTTCGGCTTTTCGCTCGCCGCCGACGTCCTTCGTCAAAGTCGGTACGGCCTTGGCAGCTTGAAAACCTCTTAGTCGGCCCAAATCTGATTACCGTAGATAGGCTACCAAAATGGGGCCGATGGTCAAGCTCTGGCATCCGACCCCATTTCGTACCTGGGTTGTGGCTACCAGTTATTGTTGGGAGTTTCATTCTCTGTGTCTTTTAAATATAATATAATTTTATTTTTCAAAAAGCGTTAGAACCACTAATGATCTTGAAAGGTTATAAGAGTTTTTTGTGCCAAAGAAAATAAACTTTACTTGATATGTGATTCTGTTTGTGGATTCAATTTGATCACCAAGACCAGTTTCAACTAGTGTGATTAAACATGTTTTGGTCCTTCGAGTGCTGGATAAAGTGATCAGATTTCAAAATGAAAATCAGCTACATTGAGAACCACATAGATGGGCAATCATCTAACTTGCAGTTAATTGCGAGTGCGTTGAGTAACTTAATGAGTCTTGGTACCCTGAACGTTTCCTCTCACCAAATCGAGACCCGCCAGATCGAACTCAATGAGGTATGGAATAAGTTCTCTCTAAATAATAAAGCGAGAAAAATCGCCATGCGACATATAAGACCATCTGATACGGAGCGTGTACTAGAGAAGCCCCATATTAAAGAAAATGTATTCGAAGCTTCTCGATAAATATACTTGGAAGCCCTTGAAACATGAGTTCTCTTCTGGAAAGAATTCAGAAAGACGCACGATCTCCGTTAATCCAAGCCGGATCTCAATCCGCTAGTTTTCCATTAATCATAAGTTTGGTTTTGACTTTCCTTTAAAGATCTTCTTGTCTCCTTACTGCTTTCCAGTTAAAAAAAACTAAAAGGGGAGTGCTTCCTATCTCCTAGAAAATACAGCTTTAACTACAGATATGACTTGGTCACCCTGTTGATACGCGGGATTATTTCCTAGCGTACATTACGGTTTAACGTTTAGATTCTGAGTCCATAAGAGCATGGTAATATCACATAGGGACCTCGAAGGATGGATCCTCCGTCATGGAAACAGTTAAATGAGTTCTTAATGACGAGATTATGAAATGTTGCAGCGGTAGAAAAATCTTAGTGGCCTGTACCTCAGTCTCATCAGCAAACAGCAAAAGCTCACGTTGCCTCTATTACACAAGCTTCTAAGGAGTCTTTGAGTCTTTCCAAAACTATTTCCAGCAAATGTTTAATTTGCTCTTTGGATTACTATGCTACCGTTGCCCGGAATAATCGTGATATGTAATAACATAAAATCTAAATTGTTTTCGTTGGAATTTCGAGTAGTCCATTATAATTCTCTGGAATATGTATCCATCTACTATTAGAGCGGCGATCCTGCCAAATCCTCTTCCCTTTAACTTCAGCTTACCTCTAATTCAATTTATATTCAGTTCATATGCAATTCAACTCAGTTCTATGCATGAGTAGGTTTTGCAGGTTTTACCCCTCTGTAACAAACGCCACTCTCCGAGGATGCTAATCCAGGCAAGTCCAGAGAAAAAAATAGCGCTGAATTCTCGGTTAAATTTTTCCCGGTTTTAACCGGAAAACGGTGTTTTAAATGGCGCCCAACCGTAAGTTTGGCATAATTTTTGAAAACCTTTAAAGATAGAAAGAGAGAGAAAGGGTATTTTCGCAACATGCCACCAACATGAGATTTGCTTTTACTGTCTCCTATTGATTAATTGTATATCATATTACTGTATATTTGACATTTTATTTCTTATGCACTATATATGTCTTCGCACTGTTTATTTCATATGTGTATACTTTGCACATAATGCCCTGCCCGTTTGTATCGTGTTCGCGAGTGTTGCCCCAATTATTGAAAAATTACTTAACACCCAACACCCGCTACAAAAGTTTGAGAGGAAGAAAACCTAAATAATACCGAGATATCGACCATTTTCCCTTCGTTGAAATATTACGCGGAAAGTTAATGTCCCATCGGGTAGACAGGTTGGTGACGGCAGACTCGGTCGAAGTCGGGTCGATCCGACTTTACTCGGTCGCCGGGAGCTCATTCCGCGTATTTCTCGCGTCGTGCACTGCTCCTGTCAAACACGCGCTTGAAGAAAAATCACTACAAAACTTGAACAGAAGTTTGTTCATGCTTATAAGTGGATTCAAAGATTACAAGCAACGAGTTTAGGGTTTAAAAGGTGAAGAGAGTCCTACGCGTAGGGAATTAACCGATTTTGCGTTTATTTGTTTATCTATTTTTCATTATTATGGGAGTACTAGCAAACTATGCAGAACCGGATTTTAATTTTAAATCATTTATCGGCCCACTGGGGTATACTATTGCTGAATAATTAAATATTCAATACTCTGTACCTAGGGAGGATACTAATAGTTCTGTTAGATAGCAAATAAGTGAAGCCCGTTTCCCAGTAAAATTTCAGAGTTAAAATAAATCAATCGCGTTTAAAAGTCTAGCTCAGAGAGTTAGGCAAGGGAACATTACTTTCTCCGGCAGAGGAGACAGTGGTGTTATTATATTCTTAGATCGAGGAGACAAAAGCAGGGAAGTATACGTAATAACAGATGATGAGTTGCTGCTTGAAATTCCCTTTTTATTAGAAGCCATTGCGCTCTTATGGTTTAGAAAGAGCCGACAGTAGTGGCACACTTGGGTGCAATTCAAGTATGATTTTGGTGCATGGTTCGGCGATGTGAATGACCAAATACGCCTAAAGGAACAAATTATAGCGCGCAAACAGGGCCCTATGGAATCGAGTGTAGACTTCCTCACATGTATCATGGGCCTATGTAACCTAGAAACACGCCAAACTCCACTCGAGGAACAGTTAGATAAAGCCTACAATAACCTTAAAAATCAGATTAAACGTGCAATTCGTCGTCGGGAGTTCCACGGGAGTACCGCTCAAAAACTAAAAAAACGAAAACCGAGAACAATATTAAAAAACAGATTCCAATAGCCGCGATGAAAGACAAGCCGACGAAACCTGACCTGGCCTTAGAGAATTTGAAAAAACAAATAAAATCATTAGAATAAAAGTTCCAATACGGGAAAGCCAAACAAGAGAATTTGAGTTTGAACAGCCTCACGACACTAGTTGCCAAGTTGTCAAACCAAATCAGGACCCTTAAGGCTTCGAGCCAAGAAAGACCGGCCGAATCTAAAGAGACCCTTGAATTAGAAAGCAAACCGTAAGATAGCGACACTCAAGACGAGAGATTCTCTAAACTATTTAGAGACGAATGTTTTAACTGTCGTAGGACTGCATATACATGGAGGACATGTATGTCAAAACGCCGCATTTTCTGATTTGGTTGCAGGGCGGACAGCCTTTGGATAGTAGATTGTCCGAGATGCAAGGATAAGGGAAACGACCAAGGAGGGAAAACTTGAGGTCTCTAATTCCTCCAGAAATAAACACAGGTGCCTCAGAGTTGCATTAATCAGTAGTCATAAGAACAGAGAAAGCAACACATACTAGCACCCTCTTAGTCCCTATGTGGGTACAGTTATGCAAGCCGTTAACAGTAGGTGTCGAGTCAGCCCAGCGATCCTAAATTTTGGGCTGGGAAAGATAAAAATGTTTCGAAAAAATAGAGCGGCTTCGTGAATTGCAGGACTTGGTGAACCTTCACTTGGTAGAGCAGCACGTCAAACAAACCCGTCATTACAATAATTCGTGCCGTGATGTTCGGTATGAGATAGGCGACCGAGTTTTAAAAGGATAACCCAAGTGTCATCGAAACGGAAAATTATCACAGCTAAACTGGGGAAGAGATTTCATGGTCCGTTCCAGTGTATTAAAGCACGTTGACCCTTAGTATATGAGTTAGCGAATGATAATGGTTGATCCCTTGGTACATTTCATAATAAAGACCTGAAACCCTACCTCCACCTTTTAAGCCCTATATAGTTTTTTTTATGCGAGCATGACTTCTAATGCATGTTTTTGGTATGGGATTCTTCTGTTTAGGATTCGGGTTCGTATGCCTCGAGCTCCGAGGGAGAACGAACTGGGGAACGTACCCCTCACCGACGAGTATGAAGGTGGCCTGGTACCGGGCAGAATTTCCTGATCCCGTCATCGGCCCACGCGAACCTCGGCTGGCTATGGCGAAGTTGGCAGCTGGCGACGAAGATATGACTGAAACAGCGCTGGACCCCTCGACGGGGTCTGTCCCAACTCCAACCTTCCCGAAAATCTCCGTTGAGAGGCATGTCCTTAGTTCATTGATCTGCACCAAACAACCAACGGAACAGCTGATCCCTATACCAGATGCTTTAAAGGGCATCTTTAGACCAAGGAGGATCGTACCCATGCATACACATTGCGGTAGCTACATCTCCGAAGGCAATACCCCTGGACCATTTAGAGGTGCCACCGCACGTATAAGGATGCCTTTGAGTAACACGACCCCGAAAACTGAGAGGCGGAACACTTCCTATGCTGATAAGAACCCCAGAGAGGTGATCCCCAGCCTACTAAACCTACTCCGAGAACGCTAAGCCAGGTGGAAAGCGAGGAACGAGTAATCAAATCGGGTAGCTTAGAAATTTTATCCTCTAGACTAAAGTTCCGAATGTATAGTCACGCAAATCCAGAGAAAAAAATATAGCGCTGAATTCTCGGTTACATTTTCCCCGATTTTAACCAGAAAACGGTGTCATATTGTCTACAATTCAGGCATTGAACAAGTCTATCGCCAGATCGAAATTCATTCTGATGATTGGAAATCATAAAGGATTTTGTAGATTAAAGAGCACAGTAAAGTCCTTACATTTTAACTAACTACTGTCACATATGGCTTGACTAGTGCACCTTTTATCGCTCTTTGAACTATGCAACAACTTGTGGAAGATGAAGGTACTAAATTTCCATTAGCGAAAAAAATTTTGAGTAAGTCTAAATATGTTGATTACGTCTTCGGAGGGGTCGATTCAATTGAAGCGTCTCAGAAAGCTGTTCAATAGGTAAGCGACATGCGCGACTTCTGATTCATTTTCATTTACTTGGGCAGTACCACCGCAGAAAAAACTTACAAACAGGACCAGATTTAGCCCTCCAGTACTCTTATCACCAGTCCTTATTAGCGCTAAGATCTTTATTCGAAACCTTTGGTCTCTCAAGCTGAATTAGGATGATCCCCTACCTTCTTAATTATCTGATACATGGATACAGTTTACTCAACAACTCCAATGATTAAGATCTACAGAACAATCTGGGGAAGTTCAAACAGTATTGATTTATTCCAAGACAAAAGTTGCACTAATCAAAAGAATGATTATCCCTAATCTTAAATTAACAGCAGCTGTACTTTTAACAAAGCTAATTTCTCATGTGTTAGAAGTATTTGATTTTAAGAAACTTCCCGTGAATATTTGGACTGACGCTGCGATCGTTCATACCTGAATTAACAAACATCTATCTAGGTGGAAGAACTTTATCCATAATCGAGTTTGCTATATTTAGGAATCTATTCCAACAACAAAATGGCATTTTATATCTGGAAAGGAAACTCCAGCTGATTGTGCCACGCGAGGGCTGACTCTAAATAAGCTTTCTCAGCATTCTATTCGGTGGGGTGGTCCAGATTGGCTTAAGCTTTCGCCTCGATACTGGACCACTCATTGCGAGATCTTTTATAAAGAAAACCTAGAAGAACTTCCAGTTTGACCATATGGCTCTATTTCGAAGACTTCACTAACAAATCAGGAATTGGAAGAAGCCAAGAAATACCTAGTTCAGGTCACTTAAAGTTCCGCATTCGAGAATAAGCATAAACTTTTATCAAGGGGAGAATATTTACCAAGTTCTTATTATCTGTCTCATTTAACACCTTCTATTGATTCTAGAGTAATTTTGCAACTTGGAGGAAGGCTTCAAACATATTTGCTTCCACTTAATTCGAAATATCTATTAATTTTTCCGAAAGAGTCTTCTTTAACTCAGCTAATTATATCTGAAGCCCATCAACGTACTCTACATGGAGGATTTCAAGGTACTCTTGTATCTATACGGAGAGTCTTCTGGATTCTAGGTGGCAGGGTTCCAGTTAACGCCTATATCTGGAAATGCGTTAGATGCGCAAGATTTCATAAAAAGCAAGCTTATCAATGAATTAAACAAGTATCTGCTAATCGGGTAGCTCCTTCCGTTACGTTTCTTCATTCTGGATTTGATTACGCTGGGCCTATAAATCTTAAAACTTGGAAAGGTCTAGCGGCTCGCAATCACAAATCTCTTCTCCTGGTATTTCACTTCAGCTATCCATCTGAAATTGGTGACAGATTATACCACAGATTCCTTCGTCGTAGCTTACAAGAGGATCACCGCTGGAAGAGGGATCTGTGCTACTCTGCGCAGTGATTGTGGAACAAATCTAAAGGGAGCTGATGCCCGACTGCAGGCTATGTTTTCAGCATCATCAGAAGAGCTTGACAAACTTGCTTCTGTATGGCAGAAGACTGCAGTGGCTTTTCATCTACCGGCAGCCCTTTATTTCGGCGAGGAGGTCAATGTGTCCACTCACTGTAGATTCAGATTACCTCAGTGCTCTAACTTCTGGTCATCTTCTAGTAGAAGGACCGCTCACCGTGATTCCTGAGCCATTCCTGAAAGATGTTAAGGTAACACATCTCTCACATTCGCAGCTCCTGTGGTAGATGTTAGACAGCTTTTGGACGAGGTGGTCCAAAGAATGTCTACAACGCTATCGGACCATTCACAAATGGAATCAATGTACTCCCCCAATGCTTTGGCAGCTTTGGTTTTGGCAATAGACGAAGATATCCTCCTTCGAACTGGCCTTTAGAAAGGATCCTTGAGGTTCATCCAAGCAGGGATGGATACATACGAGTAGTGTCCATCAAAACTCAGAGTTCTACATATAAGCAAACTATCACAAAATTATGTCTTTTGCCTACTGGTGTCAATGTTGTTTAGTTTCTTCTTTAAATAAATTAAAAGAAGGCGCGCGAAAATGTTTAATTATTAAGTTATGATCAAAGTCAAAT
This sequence comes from Druon quercuslanigerum, assembly GCA_010014905.2. Classification (NCBI taxonomy): domain Eukaryota; kingdom Metazoa; phylum Arthropoda; class Insecta; order Hymenoptera; family Cynipidae; genus Druon; species Druon quercuslanigerum. The sequence goes on from JAAAKG020096568.1 coordinate 14,957, forward strand.
GAACGACAAATCGTTCTTAAAGCTGAGAGATTTTGTTTTGCGTTACGGCTGACTATGCTCCTTTCTATCTTCGCGCGGGCTACGAGTTATGGCTGCTTACATTCAATCGCTTTAAACTAAGCAAAAATAAAATTCCTAATATAAGATCTTAAGTACTAAAAAGGCCCCTATTAGAGCCTGGTTTGTCACGAGAACGTTGACTTTGTCCTTACCAGGCCTCAGTTTCTCTAAGGTCTCTGAGTTGAATTCATGTCGAAGAGCTTTACAAAATGAAAAGAAAGAATCCAGTTCTGTATCATCGATTCATTCTATTTTCCTGTTATTTGAGTGCGTTGAAACTCATTCATGTCCACAAGGTATATGAGAAAATCAGGCCCTTGAAGCTCAAGCAAACCCGCTAGCTTACAAGGTTCCTTGTGGATACCAATTATTGTTAAGAGTTTCTATCACAGTGTCTTTTAAATATATTTTAAGTTTAGTTCTCAAAAAGTTTTTTAAAAGCATATATTAAGAATAGAGCCTAGACTGCCGAAAGAAGATATTAAACAATTAATTTGTTTCAAATGTGTTTAATGCTACTGTTCGATCCTCAATATCGGCCATCTTTTTCCTTTGTATCCTAGACTAAAAATGCTTGGAAAATGCTATTTCTGTGATCAGTCAAAGATGTACCTTCCCACCCCCGACGAGACGTTGGAAAGAGGTAAGGGTTTGACCAATATTATTTCTGTGAACAGTCACAGGGGTGCCTTCCCGCACTCCCGTGACTAAAGCCTGTGAATAATATATTTAATTCATAAAATACGATGTTAAAAATACGTTTGGGAAAAATATTTGTCAAAACAAATTCAGTTTGTTCAAAAAAATTTAAAAATGTTTAATATAATCTTGCTCTACACTATACAGTCAGAAAAATAATTGTATGTGTTCGATTTTTATTGTGTTATAAAGGGTTTAGAAATAAAACTGCTTTAGCAAATTAAAATTGTTGAAACATTGTTTAGGGAAGTTGCATTTATTTTAACAATTAAAAATGGTTTTAAAAATCCTGTGAGATATTAAAATTGTCCATCGCTTTGGAAGAGGGGGGGGGGGGGGGGGGGGGGAGGGGGGAAAAAA
>JAAAKG020096590.1:3533-39600 GCA_010014905.2 Druon quercuslanigerum
TTCTGACGACATATAATACGTGCCCCAAAAACTACCCCTAGGTCATACACACCTGCCCCTCGTCATTAAAAATGTTTCAAAACTGGGAAAACCATCTTAAGCAATGGGAAGCTGATTTAGAACACCAAATTTATTACTTGGCACTTGAACACTTTCCGTCATGACAATTTTCATAAAAAAATACCCCTTCAATTAAATGTATGCAGCGGAACTTAAATACATATGTAAAAAACATAAAAAAATAATAAAATTTAGAAAACACTGTTAGGGGATATTTCTTACATATGTACACGAGTAGGGGTAGGTTTTTGCGAATAATATAATGAGGGGGAAATTTTCAAGGGTCAAGTAATTAATTTTGAGTTCTAAATCATCTCTACATTGTTTAAGGTCATTTTCCGACTTTCAAATATTTTTGATTATAATGGATTGGTATGTATGACTAAGGGGTAGTTTTTAGGGCACGTATTATACGTGATCGCAGAGAAAAAAAGATACAAAATCCCCTAACACTATTTTTTAAATTTTATTATTTTTAATGTTTTTTACATACGTATGTAAGTTCGGCTGCATACATTCAGGTGAAGGGGTAGTTTTTTGGGAAAATACAAAAAGGCGAAATTCGCGAGTGTCAAATAATTACTTTGAAGTTCAAAATCGTCTTTACACTGTTCGAGGTGGTTTTCCCACTTTCAAACATTTTTGATTACGAGTAATAGGTACGTTTGACTTAGGGGTAGTTTTTGGGGCACGTATTGTACGTCATCCCAGAAAAAAAATTGCGAAAAATATCCACAAACAGTGGTATTTAAATTTGATTACTTTTTGTGCTTTTTACATACAAAAGTAAGTTCCGCTGTATAATGTCTCGTGGAAGGGTAGTTTTTGGGGGAAATTATAATGAAGCCAAATTTTCAAGTATCAAATAATTACTTTAAAGTTCTAAATCATATTTAAATTGTTCAATGTGGTTTTCCCACTTTTCAAACATTTTTGATCGCGAGGGGTAGGTGTACGACTTAGGGGTAGTTATTAAAAAGAGTTAAACAAAAGTTAAAAAAAGAGGGAAAAAAGCAAAAAGTCTACTTTAAATGTGGCGTATTCCATTTTTTAATTTGCCTTAAAAATTTTTAACAAAAAGGTATATTTTACAACAAAATACATGAATTTTCAACAAAATTTATGAATTTTTAAAATAAAATTTAAAGAAAACACAAATTTAAAAAAAAATTTGATTTTTCAATTTACTTTTCAACCTATTAATAAAATTTTTTTCTAAATATTTAATTTTCTAGCACGAAAAAGACAAATTTTGAAAAGCATCCTATATAAAAACAATTATATTAATTAAAATTATATTGCACTTCAGGTCGTTTTTTTATAAACTAAATTTGTTTATATTCAATGTTATTTTTTACGATTAAAACAGAAAATAAAAATGTTGTTCTTAAAAACTTTGTAGCCCTTTTTTAGGTGAACAAATTTTGTCTATTTATTTTTTTGTATCTTGCATACTTTGAACTCAAAATGAAATGTATATTTTTTTTTTTAAGTGAAAAATTGAATTTTTACTTTTTCAAGAAAATTGAATAAGATTTCAAAAAGGTACCTATTTCTTCTCTTGACTTTTTTCATGTCGTGAGTTGCTTAGCTTAAAATTTTCATTTCCGTTTTTTTTTTAATTTCGGAATTACTATAAATTCGATAATATTCTTTTTTTTAAAAAGAGCCGTATTTTTTGAAGTGTTAACATTTATTTCAAGGTTTGTTTAAAAAACTCTTTAATATTAAAGCTATGAAGTAAAAATTTTCTAATAATAAAAATCACAGCATATTTTTTTATCATTCTATAAATGCCGGAAACGACTTAGCAATAAATTTGGAACAAATATCCTAACCGAAAAATTCGATAAATTTATTTTTAGGGGGCATGAGCCGAAAATAAATTATTTGAAAAGTGGATCGAGCAAGGTGAAATTGATGAGGTATCTAAATAAGTCTGGTTATTTTATTTCAAAACAGGAAATTGTAAAAAAGATTTTTCGGGGAGAGTATCGACCCCCCCCCCATTTTATTCAAAATCCGAAAAAATAAATTCCTAATTTTTGATTTATTTATTATTTATTTTAACAGGTGCGCCCCATGTATACCGGAAAACTACCCTTCAAACCAAAAATGTCAATTCATCACGAAATCGACCTTTTGATTATTTAAACAAATAGAATTTGCTTCAATAATTTTTTTTCTACAATTTGTTTTTTCCCCCTTACAATTATTACTATTAGTGTAGTGGAATATTTAATAACAATGGATCATTAATTTTTAATTGTTTAAACAAATGGAATTTGTTTTGATAATTTTTGTTTAAAAAATCGTTTTTTCCTAAAAATTATTATTATTGGTCTGAAGGAATATTTATTAGCATTAGTTCATTCACTTTCAATTACTAAAAAAATTTAATTTGTTTAAATAATTTCGTCTCTAACGTTTTTAAATAAAACGTCGCTTATTTATCAACATTGATTCATTAATTTTTTATCATTTAAACAAACTAATAGTTGAATATTTTTATTATTATATTATTATTAATAATTTAAAAATATTTGAAAAAAAATGTATGTAACTTACTAAAAATAAACTACTAGTTTAACGACTTTTTAAGAAAACAAACATTTTCACACAAATGGGATTTTTTTAAATAATGAAAACTGATTAAGCAATGTTGTTAAATATTCTACTAGACCAATAGTAAAAATTTTTATTTTTTAAAAATTCAAAAAAATAAAATTAATCAAACAATGTTCCTAAATATTCCACTAAAGAAATATTAATAATTTGTAATAAACCAATTATTTAAATAAATTTAATTTGTTTCAAGAATTCAAAATAATAACTAATGTTAATGAATATTCCATTACACCCAAAAGTAATCATTTTTAAGAAAAAACGAATTTACAAATAAAAATGATTTTAAAAATTCCATTTGTTTAAACAATTAAAAATTAATGAACCAATCTTAATAAATATTTCACTAGAATGAGAGTAATAATTTTAATGGGGACAAACAAATTTTCGAAGAATTTATTATTTAAACAAATTCCTTTTGTTTAAATATTTAACAATTATTTTACGCATGATAATAAATATTCCACTAGATTTTTATTTTTTTTATTTTAACATGTGCCGGTGTGACTTGAAGTTTCCCATGTAAAATGCATGGGGAAAAATCACTTTTTTGAGTTTTTGGAATAAATTTTTAGGGTTTGAAAAAATGTTTGACACCCCTAACACACCCGTATGAGTGCCTGAAAACTACCCTTAAAATTAAAAATGTCAATTCTTCATGAAATCGACCTTTTGAGGACCTTATTCTGATCTTTTCTTACTTAAAATTATTAATATTGGTCTAGTGAAATATTTATTATCATTGGTTATTTAATTTTCGATTATTTAAACTAATCTAATTTGTTTAAATAATTTTTTTCGTGAAAATTTGTTTTTTCCCCTTAAAATTATTACTATTAGTGTAGTGGAATATTTAATAACAATGGCTCATTAATTTTTTATTGTTTAAACAAATTTAAACAAAATTTTTGTAAGAAAATTCGTTTTTCCCTCAAAATTATTATTAATAATCTAAAGGAATATTTATTTACATTAGTTCATAAATTTTTAATTATTTGAACAAATTAAATTTGTTTAAATAATTTTTTATCAAAAATTATTAATATTCCTTTAGTGGAATATTTATGAAAATTGTTTGATTAATTTTATTTTTTTGAATTTTTTAAATAAAATTATTACTATAGGTCTAGTGGAATATTTAACAACATTGGTTAATTAATTTTCATTATTTAAACCAATTCCATTTGTGTAAAAATGTTTTTTTTAATCATTAAACTGGCAGTTTATTTTTAGTAAATTACATAACTTTATTTTCAAATATTTTCTAATTATTGAACAAATAAATTATTATTCATTTTCAACTAATAATACTATTCAACTAATAATTTGTTTAGATAATAAAAAAATAATGAACCAATGCTGATAAATATTCCCCTAGACCCACAGTAATAGTTTTAATTGAAAAAATTATATACGAATTAAACAAATTCCATTTTTTTAATAATTAAAAGTTAATGAAATATTGTTAATAATTCCACTAAACCAATTATAATAATTTTTAAGGAAAACCCGAATTTTCAAACAAAAATTATATAAACAAATTCTATTTGTTTCAACAATAAAAATAATTAACCATTTTTATTAAATATTTAAGATGGAAAAAATATAAAGGGGGAAGAACCAATGAAATTTGTTTAAAAATTTCGATTTGAATTAATTTAAATAAAAATTATTGCTGTGGGTCTAATGGAATATTTAATAATATTGGTTCATTAATTTTTAATTATGTAAATAAACTATTAGTTGAATAGCATTGTTAGTTTAAAATAAATAAGAATTTATTTAATGAATGTTTGAAAAAAAACATATTTTACACAAATGGGATTTGTTTAAATAATTCAAAATTAGTTAACCAATGTTGGTAAATATTTCACTAAAGAAATATTAATAATTTGTTAAAAAAAAGTATTTAAACAAATTTGATTTGTTTAAACAATTAAAAATTAATGAAATAATGTTAATAAATATTCCACCAAACCGATAGTGAGAATTTTTAAGGAAAAAAAAGTTATTTTTGAAATAAATATTTAAATAAATTTCATTTGTTTAAACTATGAAAAATTAATGAATTTAGTAAAAAATATTCCACTGAACTAATAGAAATAATTTTCGAGGGAAAAGCGAGTTTTCGAAAAAAAATTATTTAAACAAAAATTCCATTTTTGTAAATAATTAAAAATTATTTAACCACTGATAATAAATAGTCAACTAGGCCAATATTAATAATGTTAATTAAAAAGGACGAGAATACAGTGTTAAAAAACTCGATTGCATGAAGAATTGATATTTTCGGGTTTAAAGTTAGTTTTCAGGTGCTTGTGGGGGCGTCTTAGGGGTGCCCGTACTTTAGGTGCCCCCATGCTTTACCCTCAAATTTTTTCAAACCCTAAAAAATTATTCTAAAAACTCAAAAAAATTATTTTTCCCCATCCATTTTACATGGGAAACTTTAAGTCAAAACCGAAAGCTCTTAAAATGAAAAAAATTAAAAAATTAAAAATTAAAAAATTACCGAATTTTTTTTTGTCGGATTTACGTTGAAAACGTAAAAATGTATAGAAAAGGGTAGGCTATACTCAAAATAAAAACTCATTTTTTAATATTTCCAGGATTTTTGGTAAAATTTTTTTTGTTTTTTTTGGAGCCTTTAAAAATGCTTAAAAAGTTTGAAAAATTGATTTCAACCGCTTCAAAAACTATATTTTTTTACAAATTTAATGGAATGTTTAAATATTTTTGACTTTCTTTTGAATCTTCTATAGAACTTTTTATATTATTCTAATTTTCCCTATTCCAGATTATTTTTTGACAATTTTTCAAATTTAAAAAAATATTTGTAAGCATACTCTTAAAATTAATTTAAAAAGTAAATAATCGCTTTTAATTTTAGAATTTTATAAACTTTGGGAAAACATGTAACGCGCTGCCTTAACTACTTTTTAATGGTTTCCTCGATTTTTTAGATTTAGATTAAAATAATATTTTCACTCAGCTAATTGTTGTAGGTACATGACGAGCAGAAAATAAATTATGTGTCTAAATAATCGTGGTATTTTTATTTCGAACCAGGAAATTGTAAAAACGTTTTTTTATTTTTATGCAGGTGACGAAATTTGATCCAACATGTACACATTTATAATTTGCATACACATAAAAAATTATTCAAACAATTCAATCTTCTTTTTATTTTACGTTGTTAGAAAATAATCATTGTTTAATTGTTATTTATATATCAAAATTGGTTTTGCAATAGTTTTAAATATTCCTCAAAAATTGAAAAAAAATTAAATTATTTATAATTTTCCGGGGAATCTTAAGTGTATTTTTAATTATTTTAAAAGCTTAAAATATCATTTGAAAGCATTAAAAGCTTATTTATATATCTTCAAAAATATACATTTACGATGGAATTTTGTTGAAATATTTTCAAATATTAAATTATTTTTGATTTTCTTTTTAATTTATAAATATCTCTTAAGATTATTTGAAATTTTCATAAAACTTTTAATCAATCCTGCAAAATAAAAATATGCCTTAAAATTTTCTAATTATTTACGTAACTTTTCAAATTCTTTAAAAATATTCCTGAATTAAGGGTCCGCAGTCTAAACCTGTTAACTCACATTTTACGCGGCGGAGGAAAATCTTTATTATTTTTTGTTTTGCTCCTATTTTTTTGCCCAAGATACCAATACGCGATGTTTGAAAATCAATTAAAAAGAAACTAAAAAGAATTTTGACGTTTCGCTTAGGGAATATTAACTGCATATAAAAAATTTTTCAGAAAATAAAAAAAAATCAATTGCGAAAAAAATATCAGTTAACAGGTTTAGACAGCGGAACATTAAATATTTTTATAAAAATCTTAATAAAATTTTTGTATGACATTTTATTTTTAATTGTTTGAAAGCTTTTCAACTTTGTAATTATTTTTGAAATTCATTCAAAGCTTCTGAATATTTTTTTTACTGATTAGAATTTTTCCTAACAATTTTAATAAAACCTCGAAAATTTTGAAAAATGCCTGACAACCTACGAAACTATTTTTTTAAAAATTTTTAAATGTTCTTGAAATGTTAATAATTCAGCAACTTAATCGAAAATATTGTTTTTATTATCAAAATTAATTTTTTGTAACTAAAAATCTGAGTATCCTATTTTTTATTTGAAATTCATCATTTTTGGTCAAAAACTCAAATATTTTCGTATAAATATAAACTATTTGGTTAAAAATTAAATTGCCTGTTGAAAATTCATCAATTTTGTTGCAAATATTGATTCTTTTGTTTATGCATTTTTTTAACTGAAGATTTATGTATCCTATTTTTTAATTAAAATTCAACATGTTTTCTAAAAAAAATCCGATTATTGTCGTAGAAAGTTTAACTATTTGGTTAAAAATTAAATTTTCCGTTGAGAATTCAAGAATTTTATTGAAACTATTGTCTTTTTTTGTTGTTGAAAATTAATTTTTTGACTGAAAATTTAAGAATCCTATTTTTTATTCAAACTTCATCGTTTTTGGGCGAAAATTCAACTATTTATTTAAAAATTAAATTTTCTGTTAAGAATTAAAATTTTTGTTTGAAAATATTTTTTATTCTGTTGAAAACAAATTTTTTTAACTGGAAATTTAAGAATCCTATTTTTTAATTTAAAATCAATCACTTCTGGGTGAAAATTCAACTATTTTCGTATAAAAGTTAAACTATTTGCTTAAAAATTAAATTTTTTCTTAAAAATTCAACAATTTGATTAAAAATATATTTTTCTTAATCATCCTTTTTTTAAATGAGAACTTAACTATCCTATTTTAAGATGTAAAGTCGTCTTTTTGTCGATTAAAAACAGGAAAATATATAAAAAGAAACTTTCTAATTGAGAAAAAATTTAAGCGACATAACAAAATTCTTTTTGTTTTTTTTTAATTTAATTATTATTAACTGAAAGTTTAGCTATTTAATTTTTGGTTAAAAAATGATCCGCACATGCGGATATTTTTTGCACATTTTATTTTAGAGCTCCTGGGTATGAATTATATCCAAATATGACAAGACAGAAAATTTTACTTTAGGTCATTTCAAAACTTTCTCTATAAGGAAGCAATACGGGGGAGGGGGTGATAAGGCCCAAGGGAGCGTGCGGAATTCCCCCGACTACCCCGGCCCTATTTAAGCGTGCGCACTGCGTTAAAATCGACGTGCGCTTGCGCGTAGTAGGTCTGTGTGCATTCTCACAGATTGCTCCCGAAATCTAAACGTCGCAGGAGTGGGAGCCTCTTTCCCGAACTTCTCGTATCTATGGAGCTCAAGTGTGTTTCAAAAAAGACGATTTAAAAATTTATTTTATCAGGAAACTTTCTCTACGAGGAAGCAAAAGGGGGAAGGGGCAAAAGATAAATTAAATAAAAATCATTTTTTTGGGGGGAGTCACTAATCTCCAGTTGAATTATCATGCCTCATCTCGGGACCTCTTCCTCTCAATGTAAACATTTAGAATCGAAAATTGATAAATTGTTATTTGTTCTTATAGAATTACATCAGTGCATGCATGCGGGCTCATCAACGCCCTACTTCTACAGCGCCAGCTCATCCACAGTCAGCTCATCTTTAAGCATAACTGAACATCTCACTGGTAAGTTTTTATTTTTAAGTAAATCTCTACAGGTTTTTTAATGAAAGAAACTAAATAAAGTCCCCTGAAATTTATATTAAATTTTACCTCACACCTTTGATTTTGAAGTTTCAGTTAAATAATGCAAAGTACGAAGTCATTTATTTAAAAAACTTATAGAAAATTGAATAAATATTTCAAAACAAAATTGCCAGGCAGAAAAAATGCTTGACACTCACAAAGTAGAATAAGGTGAACCCACTCACATTTAATTATTTGACACCGTTCGTAGCGCCTCTCGTGGAAAGGCGTTGAAATACAAGTTTTAGATTTTGAGAATTGGACAATCTTATTAGAAAATTCTGGAAATTGTATAATTTTTAATTTAAATCTTATCTTAAATTTTGAAGTTTTCATTAAATAATGCAAAGTATGAAGTAATTTATTTAAAAAACTTATCGAAAATTGAAAAAATAAAAAAACTCCCGATCTTAGTGTTTTTTACTATCTCATAAATAAAAAAATATTTTTTAAAATACTCCTGATTAACAAAATTGCCAGGCGCAAAAAATACTTGACACTCACAATGTAGAATAAGGTGACCCCACTCACATTTAGTTAGTTGGCACCGTTCGTAGCGCCTCTTGCGGAAACGCGTTGAAATACAAGTTTTAGATTTTGAGAATTGGACAATCTTATTAGAAAATTCTGGAAATTGTATAATTTCTAATTTAAATCTTACAAAATGAGAGAATTTTATTTCAGACATTAGAATCGCTAATTTCAGGGATTTAAGATTATAAGAAAATTTCGAAAATTGGACAAGTTCAAAACGTTGGAAATAAAATTTTCCAAATGTAATTTCTAAAATTCGTTTATTATTATTCAAAGGAATTGAAACTGTATTGTTTCGAATTAAAAGCGTTCCAAATTGAAAAATTTCAGATTATAATTTTTTTCTAAATAAACTAATTTTCTTTCTTTTTATTAAAATTACAGTTACATTAATTAACCAAAATTAAAAACTTTAGCATGTTATCTGTTATCATAAAATAAAATCTGTTTTAAAATTGGCGCCTTTTCTTTTGATGTCTGTGTGGTGGCGCCAGCTATGCAGTTCTAAAATCAGGGCCGGCACTATACATTTGGCCACCCGCGTGCAAACCAAAAAATAGAGTTTTAACGAAGAACAGCTAATGAAAAAAGCAATTATAATGCAATAAGGAAACGTTGTTACAAAATTTATAAACAAATTTTTTTCAGTTTTCGAAAAACACTGCAGTCGAAAAACTCTTTTAAAATTATTTATAAGCGGCGTGTATTAAATCTATTTTTTTATTGAAACCCTTAAACACAGCTTTTTGTGTATAAGAGAAAGAGTGTTAATTAATGACTTTTTCTCTTATGATATCTATGAATGTGAACAATTGTTCTCCTAAAAGTCGCAGTGCAATAAAAAAATACAAAATTTTCCGTTTAAAAAGTTTTATATCTTTAAAATTTTTTTTATTATAATGTTTTAAAATGTTTATAAATTCAGTTTTTAAAATTGAAATGTGCTGAGTTTTCTGTTAGCGTTTAAAATTATTTCTGTAAAAGTAAAAAATTTCCAAAATCACCCTGTAATGCATTTGTTTATTAAATTTATTTTAAAGAATCATAAAATTAATAAAAAAATAATAAATTTTGATGAAGTTATCATGAATTCCCTAATTAAAAAATTTCTAATAGAAAAAAAGAGTTTTTCTGTCTGCAACTTCCTGAATAATGCATTTGTTTATTAAATTTGTTTAAAATAATCATAAAATAAATAACAAAATTATTAAATTTGCAGAAGTCATCATAAACTTCCTATTTAAAAAAGTTGACATAGAAAAAACCGAATATGGTTTTCATTAAAATTTCTTGCGATATAACTAGAAAAAACGTATAGTTATGGAAAATCGTAGAAAAAAATTTTTTAACAAATAATTTGTTAATAAAAAAAAAGGTTTATTGTCTCATATTTTAACATCATTAGCTAATGTTACTCTACGCAACTTAGGTGATTTTAACCATTTTCCTGTTATTGGCGAACACAGGGAACGTCAAATAGAAAAAATGTCCATTTTTTCGTCGTATTTGTTTATTTATAAAAAACTTGAATACCTAATTCAAAAATTTCGCCTGACAGCTCTTTTAGAAATCTTATCAGCTTTTTTTTTCAATTTTTTTGTCCAAATCGTTCAAAATTTGTGGGCTATATGGTGCAATTTTTTGAGTTTAAAAATTGGACGAATTTTTCCAAAACATTAAGAAAATTGTTAAATTTTTGAACAAATAATAAAATTTATACCTAATAATTAATCAACAAAAAAAATCAGAGAAATTCGTAAAAACGAAATCAGAAAGTCAAACTTTCTTCGATCGTTCCATATTTAAAATAAGAAGAAATATATTCCTTTATCCTATTCGGTCTTGCGATCCATTTTACATAATAAAAACTCAAGGTTATCAACCAAAAGTGAATTTTATTAACACTCTTGATATATACGACGTTTCGGCCATTCTGTTAGTTACATAAAATTATGTTTTAAAAAATGGATGAACAACCAAAAGGTGATGAAATCGATGTGTCATTGTTTTATACATTTTGGAAAAACTTAAAAAAAAATTGGAGAAGTTCCCAAAGTTTTAGCTACAAAAAAAACGGAGAGTGATTATAATCGACGGACAGTGAGTGAAAGAAAAGACAAAAATAATTTTTAAGGTTAAAAATTAGTTCCTATAATGTAACGATAGGTGTCAATTCAAGATGAGAGAAGCGCGCCAAAGTAAAGGGAATTTTAAATTAATTGTTGATGCTATGATAGTACTGAGTTACATTCAGGATTTCTGTTTTTAAATTAATAGAAAACTTGCTATATTTTTTAATGAAAAAGGATTCTCAGGACATTGCTTTTTAAATTTTGAGCAGAAAAGTCCTTTGCCATTTTTCGAAATTCTCAAAAATAAGCGAGATATTCAATATTTCTTTCGGCCAATCAGCGCGCTTGGCGGGGACAGCACCAGTGGCGTAACAGCGTTCATGGGCCCCCGGAAGAATTTTGTTTGTTTATTTATGTTTGAATCGAAAAAATGCTTGAAGATGACGACATATTTTTCATTTTCAATTTTTGCAATGCGGAAAAATTACAATCACGCGTATTGAAAATGAAAAACATCTCGTTATCATCAAGCTTTTCCCGCCAAGCGCGCTGATGGGCCAAAAGAAATATTGAATATCTTGCTTATTTTTGAGAATTTCGAAAAATGGCAAAGGACTTTTCTGCTCAAAATTTAAAAAGCAATGTCCTGGTTTTTGGGAATACGAGGTTTCTCAGACACCCTGTAAAAACTGCATTCTTTTGCTAGTATCTTTATGTTACTAAAATCAAAATCAAACAGATGATTAAAGTTACAAGAGTGTTGTGACAAACCAGTATTTTATATTTTATTGAGTAAACTGTATCAGAGATATTTTTAATTTTTTCAGAATATTTTTTATTAGTGATATAATTGTCTAATTTATTATCATTTCTTCTAGAACAAGCTTAGCTGTAATTGGATACAAAGGTGATCCCATAGGACAACCTGAAATTTGTTCGTAATATGTTTAATTGAATGAAAAAACCCTACTATTAAAACTATTCTAACAGCTATCAAAATTTCAGATTTTGATATTTTTGTTAAATGTTTATATAATTGTAATTTTTCTTTAATACAGTCTGAACCTAAATCTAAAAAAATGTTGTCAAACATAGATACGACATTGAGTGAAACTAATGAGTTTGTAATTGGTACATTTATGTTTTTTATTTTTTATTTAAAACTCCAACTATCTTCTATGAAGGCGTCTGTTGTACCAGATAATGGTTTAAAAAATTTTGACAAATATTTGGCTAAGTTGTATGTTGGAGAATCAATAGTAGAATCAATTATTAATTTTCATTTAATTCTGGTTTCTGAACTTTAGGGAGGGCATATGCTTTTGCTACAACACTGCTATGATTTTTTAATCGATATGCTAATTGCTAATTGACTCCAAATGGTTTTTTAGGTAATTTTTATATTTATTTTTATATTTTTTTGTAAATCCTCGTTTGACTTATTGCAACACATTTAAAACTAGATAACTTACCTAAAGAAGGCTAACAGAATGCCCGAAACGTCGTATATACCAAGACTATTATTAAAATTGACTTTTGGTTATTAACCTTGAGTTTTTATTGTTTAAAATCCCCCTTTTGTAATAAATCATAACAAAATGTATCGGCCTCTCCTACCATTTAGCTGTTACGTAATTTAAATACGGTCCTTTATGTTATTGTGAAAAGTCACCCTATTTTCCATTGCTGAGAGAATTTGTGTCTGCTAAGTGCATTTTCTGTTGACCATTCATTGTTCAAAATTCTCAAAAATATTATTTGCCAGTATAAAAACTGTAATTAATTTGAATTTTTTCTTGAAAACTTAGATGAATATGAAATAGCGGAAGACCATATTACAATTCTGATGAGTGGATATTCCTACTATGGAGCGTTCATTCATTCTCGCCACGAAAATTTGCCCCCCTGGCTGTATTACTACTCTCATCAGTTCGCACATACTGAAACATTTGAGGCTTTTGTGCTGCTAGAAAACCGCAAACATGTGCTCGCATATATGGTCAAAGATGAACGTGTTCCATTTACGAATCCGAAAAAAAAAGTACGAGCTCGTATGCGTATATCACCGGATCTATATTATTTAGCTAACAATTTCCAATTTTATGATGTTACGCAAAAAAGCCATGCTCCTGACTTAGAATTTGGTAAAGTAGGTTATCCAGAATGGAACTACGTTTATATCAAAGTCCCAGTTAATGGGCAAGACTTCATCTACAGGTCTCCTATAGAAGAGGGAAATCTACATAGTAATTCTATTGAGATAAAACTGAAGAATGGAACTTGCTACTATGGAGAATACAAGTTTCAATTTAGTCAAGAGGCACCCGAATTCCTGCATGCTCACAAACGTTCGAATGAGTTTAACGTTTTTACACTGTTAAAGGAAGGCTTACCTGCAGAGACAATCATGCAGAGGAATGGAAAAGTAGGCAATCAGCCTGAGACTGATCATATAGTCGCTCGTATACGTTTACCAGCCCATAATTATTTTCTGGCTCTAAATTTCAAAGAGTATAATGTGGACAAACGCAATCATGGCTCGTATGGCATGAATAGGGATTCATTCTTTTATCCAGATAAAAACTACGTATATATTAATGTACCAGAGAATGGTCGGAGCGTAGTCTATAGGTCCCGATTGCAGTCTACAAATGGTCATCCAATCAGAAGGTTTTCCTACACCAAAATGCTATAAGGATTGCCTTTATTCCAATATTTTTTAGCGACAGTTTGAATTGTCCATCTTCAAATGTAGATATGCATTAAAAAATAAAACTTGTTATGTCTAACTGCAGTTTTATTTTTTATTCCTTCACATGAAAAGTAGTAACCTCCACACTGAAAACGAAAAGTACTTGAATCAAGTAATTTTGATTTAGTTTAAGTCAATCGTGGGTCTGAATACGGACGATAGAATATGGGTATTAGTTCAAGTCTTCTTTGAAAAGTTTTATTACACGCGTAGTTTTTGTTTAAAAAACACTCTCATCCAAAAAGTATACATTTAATAAAATTTTGCAACAGTGCGTTTCATTTTATTTTTAAATAGAGAATCTCGCTATGTAATTTGGGTAATGGATTGTAGGGAAACTTAGATTATATTCTTATATATCTTACTTATATTATATTCTAGGGAAAATTATAGATTGAACCATTTTTACACATTAACGATATATCTTAGTTTATATTTACGGTTCAGAAATATAATAACTTACTTTTTCCAAAGTTTGGAAGATGAAAGTTTCAAATTCTGATAAATTCTGATTTGGAGCTGGGATAGGTTTTGAAATTATTTTTTCTGAGCCAGAATTAAAATTAGTAGTCTTGCTAGAAAGTGTAAACCTAACTGGAAAATTTATATTTCTAAAATATTAGCAAGCTGGCTAAAAATTGCATTGATGAAAAATGTCGTGTTTTAAAACTTTAAAAATAAAACTTTAACGCGACACTACTCGTATTTTGAGGCTATGTCAAGAAATAAAGTCATGAAATGCTTCGATATTCTTCGAAATATAAAAAAATCACTATGTAGTTTCTAAGATGAATTTTGAATTCACGTAAAATTTAATTTATTGCATTTTCAGTTTCAGAGCACGTTCTATTATATCAAACTAATTAAACACAAAATTTCACGCAAAGAAAATAAAAAATTTGAAGTTAGAAGTGACAAATTTCGATTCCATGTTTTTTATTTCGATCTTATTCATCTTTATGCTTCAGAAATCTCTTACTGTTAAAACCAGATATAAGGGATTGCAAGTCTCACAATTGGAGCAGCTCACCCATAACTCGAAATGCACTTGTGGATATACTTTGAATACGAAAACGTCGTAAAACTCAAAATTTGATTAATCACTCGAATCAAAAACGAGAAAAACCCCTGTTGCAAATTATTGCATTCATTGCGTCGTCTCTCGTGTTTTCACGTAGCTCGGACGATTCTTCGCGTCCTGGCGTCTTTTCACATGTTCACACGCATTCTATCAGTGCTCAGATCTTCCCGCGCAGCCCATTCGTCGCCTCGGCCCCGTGATTGGATACCGTTAGCGCGCTGATTTTCAATTCTAAAATATGCAAATAAATTGCTTACAGCATATTGTAATTGAAATGTGTACAGAAGTATTGAGCATTTTTTGAAATAAGTATTACTAATAAAAAAAGTATTTCTTCCAGTGAATTTAAAGTCGAACATTTGACCATTATGAAACGTTGTAAATAAGTGATTTGCATATTTTATCATTTTAAAAAAGCGCGCTTACGGTTTTTAGGATTTTCCTTCTGGAGTGTAAAGTAATTGCTCTATACCACTTCAAATTTCACAGAGGTTATAAGAGATCCAGCAAAATTTAACTTTCCAGTCATATATGCAGTTTTTAGCTTATAAATTTTTTTACAATTTTATACAAATCTCTTACCATTTTTGAAATACCAAATTCTTTTTCAGCTCATACATAGTCTATCACTAGCGCAAGAAAATGTTTATTTTAAATGAGAGAGTTACGCCATTCTAATTTTTAACTGCTCTTCAAGAAGTTTATATGTATACTTAATTATAAGTCTAGCTTATTCTTTGCTATATATCGTTCATGAAAATACGACCATGTAGTTATATTTATTCATGCCTATGTTGGTAAATTTTTTATAAGCTTTCATTTTAATTATCGTTCGTTGTTAAACTGTAGATATCTTCTGAGTCTGTACCCTCCTGTGGTATCGCATTGCTTATTATCTTAAGCTCTCTACCTTATCATGGTTCTCTTAGATATAAGGTAGGTTACGTCTTTTAGGGCGTTATAAAGAATTTTTAAGTTTCGGGACGTAACAGTCCTCCCTTCTTAAAATCATCATCATTCTCGATGAATATCTTAAAATTAAACCTAGAGACAGCTGTTCCTCTATTTACTAAGTTATGTTTATAAATATTATGTATCATTAGATTCTCATTAAAATTATTGTTTAAAAATTCAAATGTTTCTCAGATAACTTAAAATACATATCTGGTTCAATTGAAGTGTTGAGGTCAAAGAATTTGTGCGTGGGAGTGAATTTTTGATTGATTCTAGTGCGATAGTATTGTGTTTGTTCCGTTGTTGCTCTATATGTATGCAGGTGAAGATGTCTTGAGGCTTAACTCTTCTTGTTCTTTGTCTTTTGATTTAGTGCATTTTTCAAGTGTCATCAGATTTTATATAACAGCATTATGCATCGCTATGGACCTATCAGGGAATACTGCAGCGTCCAGCATTTCTGGTGAGTTTTATGTTACCTTTTTTTATTTCAGCTGAAGTTCACTTAGTATTTCAAGTTTATTCGGTCTCCGCGGGTCGTAGCCATGACATTTCCCTCAGTTTCGTGTGAAAGTTCGGATATTAATAAATTTCTCTTATCTTTATTTTATGATGACAATTCGACGGTTTCTTTGCCTGATCGAGTTGTTTCAGAGGAGTGTATCGCGGATTTCGATCTCTTAAGTGTTTGATTCCGATTACGTAGTTCCAAAAATATCTCAAGACTTGAAAGTTTAGTATTGCGAGTCACCTATCTCAAAAATATATTTAATGCGTGTTGTATTGCGATTTTGTTGGTGTTCACCGGCTTAATAAGAAGCGTAAGGATTTTCTTGTGCGCGTTTCATCCTTTGCCCTGAAAAACCAAAAGTCTTGACAACGCGACTCTCTTCCGCTCGCTGGAAATTCGTATTTGTTTATCTTAGGTGTGTGATAGATTTTAAGTTGTTGAAATTAAATTGAGTTTTTGGATTTTCTTTATAGTGTTTTTATTCTTGTTTTTAGATATTCCGAGGAGGGATTCGCGTCTCTCGGTGACGGAATTTTTTTCCAAATTGCTGAGTCTGGGCACGGCTCTGGGATTTTATTCAGCGTTGACTCAAGCGTTGCAACTTCACATCGAGATAAAGGATGCGTCATCCATGGGTGGTGTGGCAAGCAGCAAGGTCGCTAAACAAAGGCGAGGACGTCCACGGAATACTTGGGGCACCAGACTGTCTGGAGAATTACAAACGAGACTTCAGGAAGCTAGGAGGGAGCTGCGTCAGCGCGCTGATGATATTTATGATCTCATCGGCCAGCTGCTGTCTCCACGTTTTGATCCGGAGTCTCGACCGTTTTTGCACGTTCATGCTGGATCGTTGCTTTGCTTAGGGTAAGAATATACTGTTTTATTTTAATTTCTTCTTAGTTTTAGTTTCATTTTCGACTGTATTGGACGTTTATTGCGTTATTTGCATTCTTATAAACGTATATCTTCTTGTCTTTCAGTGTGGAGGGCACAAGACGATACGCATCCATGCTGGGCTCTGAATGTGGATATGTCCTTGGAGATGCGAAAATTACTATAGATTGAAAGTTTATCATCTTCTTGTTGACAATGTCTTGTAATTTTACTTTATAATTTTCTAATTGCTTTTTTTCTTTCAGTTTCCAGAGTTAAGGTCATATTGTCGATGTCTGACCCTGAATACGGCGACTTTAATGAGCCCGATTTTGAATTTTACGTGTCAGGGCGATCGGGTAACATCCATAGTCGAGTTATTTTAAAGTGGACTCTTATCTATTGTTAATTTCTTTCTGAATAAATTTTCATTTTGTACTTTCAAATGGTATGTTTTGGACCAACGACACGGCTTGATTTAATTTTTCTGTTATTTTATTAACTCCTGTGTCGTTAGTTCAAAAAGTGTGTCTGTTTGTAATTTGCCTTCACCCCTCTAATGTCTACAACTTAGCTTTTTCATTCAAATAACATTCGAATAGTTATCCGGGCATTATTTGAATTTTTAAACCTAAAAAATATTCTTGTTGCGTTGTCATGTTGTGTTTACGGTGTAGTTTCTCAAAACTCTGTAAATAAAATATTTATTGTAACTAATTCTTAAAAATATCAAATATTTTTTCTCTGACGTAACTCAGGCGTGAAATTTTGTATCTATTTTAAATGGAATCTAATTTTGTTTCAATACTTTAGGTATATTAGTAGTCACATTAAAATTAAAGAATTTTTTGTTCAGACATTTCAATAGTGGACCAACAATAAGTTAGTTGATGCATTATTTTAGTGACTTGAAAAATTAGGGTGCCTCGCTGAATTTTAAGCTTTTGACGCGCTCTGTTTTTTTATTTCTAATACATATGTGTTTTAATTATACTAAATGATGGAGTGTTAACTTTTATAACTCAACTCACCTGTATTTCAGATTTCAATGAAAGCTGCCTTATCATATTTTTAACTTGTTTTTAAATTATCTCAAATGTTTCTTTGCTGCATTATTCTTTATCGAGCTCTGTTGGTGTTGGTGCTCTGCATCGATAGTGTCTATGTGACACTCCATGCGATGGGTGTGGCATTTCGTTTATACAGGCGGTCTTCTTATTACTTATCGCGTTCGTCTCTCATTTCTTGAGTCCTTTTGTCTCCTCGCTTCTTAAGAATTTCATCCTCCGCGATGAATAGTGGAGTTAGTATTCTTGACACGGTTTTCTTTTGATTACATGCCCTGCGAAGATTTATGCTATTCGGATACTGGTTATCGGCATGTGTGCCTGTGATGTTGTTTGGTATTGTATTTTATCGTTTTGGGATCCTTTTGCATTGTCTATAGGTAGATGTTGCATTTTTTCGTCATTGTTACTGTTTTGTTGTTTTTTGCCTTTTGAAACTTTCTATATTTTTGTAATTAGTTTTCTTCCATATTATATTGCTGTTATTAATATTAGCGTAGTTATTTTTATGGATGTTCCTACTTTAATGTGGTCGTCTTTTTTTTGTTTATGCTGTTTTTGTTGAAATTGTGTGAGTTGGTGTTCAATTTCATCCAAGAGCTGTCCGTATTTAACTTCTTTCCAGTTTTTTGTTGGTTGTATTTCCAAGTCCTCTGTTTGCAGTAATGTGCTTTTTGGAAAATTGAGCATAATATTCGATTTATTGGTTATACTTAAAGAAAATTCTGGGTTATATATATATATATATATATTCTTTATTTCTATTAATTGCCTTTCCTATCAACATGGTGTATTTTGTCCTAGCAATAAATTAGCTTCTTAGTCGAATTATTCGAGAATTTGAAATGTATTCTCTTTGTATTTTTTGATTTGGACAATTATTACTTGTGAGTTCTGGACTGTTTATTAAATACAACCATGCTTGAAGAGACGGTATTTGTATCCATGTAGAGCCTCCGTGCAAGGTAATTCTTATGTCACATTTTTAAAATGCTGTTGTTGATGGATCAATTAACATGGTAAGATCACAACATGAACTAATTGAAGTTGAATGTATGGGTTGTTTTGCATTGCAAATGGTGTTGTATTTTGTTTTTATACAAGACTCTTGATATTCTTCATTCGCTAAAAAGTAGCTCTGATCATCAAATTATAGTCCTATATATGCTTGTTTAGGCATTATGTAAGTAGCCCCGGTGATGTTATTGATTAATTTTTGGTAGACAGAATATGGGTGCATTATGTACAGTTGATAGGTAATCCTGTCCAATAGGGAAATGTCTACGCTCACCATTAATCTATTTGAGTGGTAGCCAACGTCCGATTTTTCTATTTGATGCAAGTCATCGGCTTTGACATGTGTGCTAGGTAACGGGAACTCGTATCCGTCTGCATTCTTCTGTATGTTTTATTGACTTCCTTGTGGCCTCCTATTTGGCTTTGGTGATTTTCGGTTATTATTTGTTTGCGATCTTCTTCTGGAGGTATGGTTACACAGACATAACAAATTACAATTTCGATGTCAATGTTGAAAAAAGTATTTTTTATTAGATCTAGAAGTTTAACTTTTAGTAATACTTCTGTTAAATCTCCTTGATTCGAAATTCTGAAAGTTTTAATATTTTCTCTTGCGAAAGCTATATATAAATTGTGTAATCCGATTCTTAAATTTTCTTCTGAAATCTGATCAAAGTGGTTCTGTTTTACGATTATTGTGTAAATTTTATATTGACCTCTAGGGTTTATTATGACTTGACCTAGTTTCGGACGTTTTTATTTGATTTCTTGTGGGTTAATTGCTCCTATATCCATCAATAAACATCCTATAGTGTTGTTGAATTTACTATCGTCTGAGAGAAAATGTACATAATTTCCTCTCAAATAAGTTAAATTTTCCCTGCAGCTAGTTATCTTAGGCAGAATATAATTATTTGGGGGTAAAGTTTACTACTCCGGTAATTTAGGCTGTATGCTAGTCACAGGTGTATGGATATAGTCAGTCTCAGGTAATACGTCTGCTTGTTCAGTGGTTGAATCGTGCTCTTGTGCATTCATTCCTACATGTCGAGGGTGGTATTTATCATTTGATTTCATTTGACTTTTTTGGGTTTCTGGGGTATTACTAGATTCCATTGGCTATGAGAAAGGTTTTGATAGGGCTTGTGGTAAACTAAATCCCGAAGGGCGGATGGTTGCTAATGCTTCGGGGGTTGAACTGAGGCGCGAAGGTTACGCTCTTAAGTTTTCTCTCCGCAGGAAATGCTTGCTCTGAGGTGGAAACTTCTTCTGTGTGTGAATCCGAGCTATCACTTGTCTCTTTGAATTCTTTGTTATCGGGATTTCTCATTTCGAGTTCTTTGAATTCGATATTGGTCCAGCGTAATAATTAGACTATTCTCCGAGCCAGCTCAGTTTCACTTTCTGGGTCCATTCCATCGATAGCTTCAAATAGCTCTGAATCGATTTCTCCTTCCGATACAGCAGTGATCCCATGATAGGGTCCCATATCTTCTTTTGTTTCCTCTTTTTCTACCCAATCTTCGTGATTTTGTAATGATTTATTAAATTAAGAGAATGAATTCTGCAGCTCCTCTCTGGTTATTCGTGTGTTTCCGACCTTAGTTATTTCCTCTGACTGTTCATTGGTCCCATCTTCTTCTGATAAACTATCTCCACTATCACTCTAAGGTGGTTCCTTTTTCTTCTTCTGCTTGCTCTTCCTTTTCTTTTTCTTCGAATAATTCCTGGAATTGTCCTGGTGCTTTTGGAGTTGCTTTGGACGGCTTCTCCTATTATTAATCCGTCTATAGTTTTTACTAAAAGTAGATATCCTTTCTTTAATTCAGTATTTCTTACATACACTGGGATGACCTGTTTAGTTCTGGATTTTATATTAATCTTTTCTCGCCTTGTCCCTTTATAATCAAGTATTTGAGCCTGTGCAATTTTTGATTCCTTATAGATGAACGAAATGGGTCTAGTGGGTTTGGAATAAGTTACTACAGTTTATGCTAAAACGAAATTTCGACCTTTTCTTTAAGAAGATATTCTCGGCCCAGAATTCCATCCGTATTGATGGGAAAATCCGGTGAAACTACATAAAAATTTACCATTGCATTTGTATGGCTAATTTTAGCGTACTGATAGTGGAAATTTTAATCTGTGTAATTCCTGTTATTTCAATAGATTCACTTTCTAATAATTATAAATCCTCATGTAAAGATCCAATTTTATTATGTTAAGGGTGGAGGGGGGTGGTAAGAGTCCTAACATAAAAAAACACTCTTTTGTGAATTTTTGTGAAAGTATGGATTGAGCAAATTTACTGAGACCTTTTGTACATTATTAAATATACTTTTAGCAATATTCTGTAATTTTTTCATGCGGAAATATTGAAAAACAAGCCGGTGACAGAGCTTGCCTTCCCCCAACGTCCTATGATTATTTTTTTTCATTTAAAAATTTTTGGTGGCCGTCTAAAGTGTAAACTGCTATTTTCTACGAAAAATTCCGCGATTTTGTGAATAGGAAACGTCCTTAATGTACAAAAAAATTTAACTAAACGTTGGGGGGAGGTATTTTATGTATAGAAAGTGTGTACCGAGTTTGAAATGAATCGTCTAAGTACTTTTTAAATGGTAGTGAACACAGACTTTGAAAAAGTAGTTTTAAGAAAAACGCGTTTAAAAGTTTATGAGTCACAGCTATAGTATTAAAGGACAGGAGATTAACTAATTATCAACTTCAAGAGTTTATTTCAGATCGACTTAAAATTTTGGGAATATATTCTTGAAATGTTTAACAATAAGATAAGGCAAAAAATCGAGTTTTCGAAAGTGCAACCCCCCTCCCCCCAATGTCGGCTTCGGTGTCAAGTAGAAATAAGGCTTTCTTTTCCAAAAATTATAAAGATAAAAACTCTATGACTGGAGATTCTCGACTGAGATTTGTGTGGAACATTTTACGCGTTTCTTTAAGATTGGTACGCTCACCTGACGCTTTTGTTTCTCCTCGCCCGTCGCTACGTCCGTTGTGCGAGCGGAGTTGTAGTTGAAAGTTTCCTTGCTAGGAGGAAGAGGAGATTGAGAGCGGGATGGTTAACCCATTCCTCCCCGGGAATAATTGGTTTTTGAACAGCCATTATTTTGCATAAGAATAGTTGGAAAATAGGGATAAGAATTACATGACATATTTATAATGCGGCACGTAGTTATTTTGATGATTAGAGGTCCCAGGAGAATAAGGACGCCTTATTATTTCCGTAGTATTTGGTTTTGATTAGTTATTTTTAGATAAATCGGGAGTCGTTGCAAATCGCACATGTTGACTCGGACTACGGTCTCGTGATCCTGAGTAGTTCAACTGAGGATATCTTGATTTTCGGTAGTAACTAATGGGATACTGACGATTCAACTGTTGTAGTGCCTCGTATTTAAGTGCGACTTTCAAAGCTTCACGAATCATCCCGATGGTCAAAATCTCATGCAAATACCACGCATACGTTTTACGAGGAGCAAAACGATGTTTTAAATGTTTTATTAAATCATTCACGGACGTAAAATTTTTTCTATGAATACAGTCTCTTGCCACACCTTTAAATCGAGCTATAACCGCCTTAAGGTATTGCTTTTCAAAATCAGCTGGCACGGATGATTTCCAATTGATAATGTCTTGAATAAAGTTTCTTACATGCATATTTTTTCCGTCATGACTGAGGATATTTACAACTCCTTGCTGTACAGCAAAACACTCTGCCATAGATGTTATCATGGCGTCACTAACTGTACGGTTGAAAACAAGTGATTTTCTATAAATAGGGGTTCTGGAACAAGTGCCAAATTTTCAATTCATGGAACAACTATAGCAAAGGCATTTTTGTTTCAAGATATAAATTTATACTCGTGTATGTTTTAAATCAAATAATGCTTTTTGCATTAGAAGTGGATTGTCCGACTATATTCGCGTAGATTACTGCCCGCGAGTTGCCTCGTTCGTTCAGTAGGAAAGGACGGCATTGGCTGGACGGTCTCACTTCTAGCGTCACTAACGTACAAGGTTTGATTATATCTTGGTTACTGACTAACAGCTGCGTTCAGCGTTCAGTATAAAAAGCGTTGGTGGTTAAACTGCTGCAACTAATGCTATGACATGACCACAAAAGTTGGAATAATTTCATCTATGTGTTTTCTTGAGGGGTTATTTTGATATAAATTTCACTATCTTCTTTTTGTAACAGGTATAGGACACTGTTTTATCCCTATAAAGCATTACTGCATCTTTATTAATAATGAATTTATTAAACGCGTTGCTGAAATGTACGTAAACGGTCTGATCGGAAACGCGTACCTATCACTTCGCGACCGACTGCCTTCTTTAAGTAGAAAGAGGCAGTAAAGGTTAGACGCACTTGATTCGTTTAATAAAGAAAGGGAAGATGTTGATTGTGTGAATTAATTGAAGCTTTAAATTTTAACTTTATTTTGTCTTTAAAAACAAATGAATTTGTAAATATTAGTTCTGTTGTAGGATTTCTAACCACGAGTGATCATTTCGTGAACAAGAGATTCTTACAATAGAATTAATCTTGTTTTTTCATAGACTATTACGAATCTGAATGCTACAAAAATTTCAAGTTGTGGCGCATTTCAGCTTGTTTTCATACCACAGGTCGAATTTGTAAATTTATTAAGACCGAATGAAAGGATTTATTTTAGCAAAAGGGTTTAAATTTTCCGAATTAATTTTCCGAACACGGTAAAATATTTAAATTTGATTTTGAAGTACGCGACTTTTTCGAACTTGTTCGTTCACGTACATGAAGTGGACAGTATAACTGGTTGTGACTGAAGCCTCCGATACAAGGGAGGATCGGGTTTTTGTATAATGCTTTGTCCCCAAACGTTTGTGGATGCGAGCACGTTTCTGACTACTGATGAAAAAGCACGTTCTTGACTACTTACCGCGAGGCAGGTACGTCCATTATTATTAATGCTCTAAGTTGAGACCGTTACAGCCCCTGACGCCTGGGTAAACCCGTTGCGTCCCCTTCTTAGCCTCAAGCGTGACTCCATAGCCCTTACCAAAGGGAGAGGACCGCGGCCACGCTGTTGGCCGATATTTTAGACTCCTTGATGCAGATACTGCCTGAGAGTGTTACATGTTTCCCCACAATCGCAGGGCTGTGACAGATGATATGAGTAGACCTCTCACTATCCTCTCCGCACAATCGATAGAGTGGACTTTCTTCAAGCCCTTTATTATGTCTGTGGTACTGGAGGTTTCCGTCTCCTATAAAAATTTCTGTTAAAACTTTCACTTCCTTTCTTCCAAGCTTGAGTAATGCTTTCGCTCGGTGGGGGTTTAGCTTTGAGCCTAGGAGTGTTTTAGCCTATCTGCAGCCAGAAACAGAATTCTACTCGTTTTAATGTTCCATGGTTAGCTAATGTTAATATCTTCTGTAACTAACCTACTGGAAATGCCTGCAACTGGCTCAGGTCCAGTAAAATTTTGTTTTGCTACTAGTTTAGCTAGCCTGTCTGATATCTCATTGCCCTTGATTCCACTGTGTCCAGGGATCCAAAGCAGAGTGAATCGGTTGTCTGTCGCTAGCCTATTAGTGCCTCAAAGTACTCCCATACTAGTAGTGACGTGGTCGTTGTTTCATTCAGGGCCATCACAGCAGCCCTGCTGTCTGAGCAGATGCGAATGTTCCTTTTATTGCCATACTCCCCTGCCTTATAGGCGCACTGGGGCATGGCCATAATCTCGGATTGAAGAACTGCGGAATAGGACCCCATCGCAATTGAGAAACCCATTCCATTCATTTTACGATATACACAGGCTCCTGCGTTCTCCCTGTTCTTGGAGCCATCTGTGACCCCGTTGTCTCCATCACTGGGCAGGTGTTCCTCACCGTTAAGCCATTCCACTCTTGTGGATAGGCTAATACGATACTTCTTGTTGAAGAGATAGCGACGAGAGGACATTTTATCCCTGAACATGCTCAGTGTCGGCCTCCTCGCAATATGGATTGATATCTTTGCAAAACTTGGTCCAGCTTTCATGCTTTGCCATACGTATAGCACTGCTATAATTATCCCTCATTGTCCTGAATGAAGTCCAAAGGTCCCCCGTCTTGCTAGTAATGGCACGTCTGAACCTTTCTCTGGTTTCCTTGCGAAGCTCTTTGAGTTTTCCATTCCAACAATGTGTCTCCTCAGCCTTGCGGACTCTTGATGGTCCACAGCTACCTTCAAAAGTGGATTTTATGGCTTTCATGAAAGTCTCGGCCGCCATCTCCAGGGTATCCGCGTCTCTAATTGACCTGAGCTCTTCTGAAAGTGCACTTCTTAGTTCCGTGGAAAACTGAACCCAGTCCGTTCATCTTGGATGTCTGGCCCATTTAGGGCCAGAGGCGGGTATAAAGGATTCCAAATCGAACTCTATCTGTGAGTGATCAGAGAGAGTGGGTTCATCTGAGACTCTCCACTTCTTGATACTGAGCGAGTTTTGAAACGTCGGTGTGTTCCCCGTATTAAGAATATCTAAATCGGTAGTAATTAGGTATTCCACTAGATCATTGCTTCTTGAGTTGACGTCCGTGCTACCCCACAGAGTATGGTATGAGTTAGCATCGCACCCCAGCAGAAGAGGAAGACCCCTTACCAGCAGTATTCCAACATTGTACGTACCTCCACTAGTGGATTGGTATCACTGTCACTGTGTGCCTTGCAGCCATGCAAAACTGCCGAGGTGCCTTTGTTGTGATGCAAGTTAATTTTGGTAATGGTTAGACCGGAGGCAGTCATTCAGGTGTGCTCTCGCTCTCCCTGTACGACGACAGGCTCCTCCTGCACCTGGCTGGCAACTTTTAAGTTGACCTGTCCAAAGTGGTAGCCAATTAGTCAAATTTCTTGAATTGCATGAATTTTGTCAATTTCATGAATCTTATGAATTCTGTCATTTCTCTGAATTCCGTGTACTACATGAATTCCGCTAATTTCATTAGGTCAATTAATTCCCCGAATTTCTTAAATATTACGAATTCTATGAGTTCCATGAATTCTTTGGATTTCGTAAATTGGTTGAATTCCGTGAATTCCTTGATTTCCGTGAATTTTTTCAATTCTGTGCATTCCGTAAATTCCTTAAATTCACTAATTTCTTTGAATCTCGTGCATTCCTTGTATTCTGAGCATTCCATAATTTCCTCAAATTCCGTAATTTCTGTGAAAGTCACAATTTCCTTAAATTTCACGAATTCCTTACATAAAATAAAAATAATAAATATCATTGAGAATTTTTTAAATGCTGTGTGATAGTTAAATGAAAAACTAAATTTTTTATTTTCCATTTTTTATGCTGTAAAATTTTAATTTTAGATTTTTCAAGAAAATTCAAAAAGTTTGTACGATAACCTTGTAGGGCCTTAAAAAAGAAAGACTTTTCTTTTTTTAACTTTCTTATATCGTGCGTTATTTGGTTTAAAATCTTCATTTTTGTGTGCTTTTTGAAATTTTGTAAATGCTATAAATCTGGTAAATTTTGGTTTTTTCAAAAAAAGTCATTAGAATAAATTCTTCGCCTCTTTGCATACTATGAACCACAGTACAAAAAATTGTTTAATCTTGAAAAAAGTAGCCTCAAAAATATTCAAAACGTGCTCACTTTTTGAATTTTTATCGAAAGTGACTGGCTGACAAACACTCTAAGCAACTGTCAAAGATTTACGGGGAAAGAATTGCTTTAAAGAATAAAAACTGTTTCAATAATGGCAAAATATCATTTTAAATATATTACTTGAAACATTTTTTAATTGCTTAATGTGCTTTCCGGGAACAATAACTTTTTATGAACAAAAAGAAAAAGATTGCTTGCACAAATAAAAATTATTTAAATAATTACCTAATTTGTTGAAGAAGGAATATTATTTATTTTTTTAATTGATCAAATGTATCATTAATCCTTCAAAATAATAACTATTCACTTTTACAGGCAAACAAAATTATTTTGACAAATAATAATTGTTTAACCACCTCAAAATTTGTTGAAAAATACTTGAAAACTTGTCGTTAATCAAATAAAAATAATTAATGTCAAAAAAAATTTCAAAAAATACTGTCTTTATAACAAAAATACTTCTTTGTCTTATAGCCGACACAATACTCAAATGAAATTTCTAATAATATTATTTTGTGTAAAATCTGCTTTGTGTAGAAAATATTTTATTTACTGTTTTAAATATGTTGTATAAAATATATTTTGTGTACAAAAATATTGGACATAGTATTTTTGTCTATATTATTTTTAGTATATCTTTATGATAAAATATAACTATTTAATTTAGTTTAAAAAATATTATGTGTATAAAATCTATTGTGTAGGAAAAATATAAATGTATCAAATTCTGTGTAGGAAATATTCTGTGTAGAAATAGTTTTGTGTAGGACATGTATAACAGTATGAAATTCTGTGTAGGAAGTATTTTGAGTAACAAATATTTAGTGTAGGAAAAAGATGATAAGTGTACGTTCTGCACAATATATTTTGTGTTGAATAAATTTGAGTAGGAATAGCGTTTTCCATTCAATTCTGTGTAGGAAATATGTTGTGTAGAAACAATTTTGTGTAGGAAAAGTATAAATATTTTGTACAACAAATATTTAGTGTAGGGTAAAAATATTTCCTACGCAGAATTTAATGGGAAAATACTGTTCCTATTCAAATTTATTCTACACAAAATATATTGTACAGAACTTATATTGATCATATTTTTCCTACATTAAATATTTGTTACTCAAAATATTTTATATACAGAATTTAATACTGTTATACTTTTCATACACAAAATTGTTTCTGCACAGAATATCTTCTACACAGAATTTAATGAAAAAACGCTGTTCCTACTCAAATTTATTCTATACAAAGTATATAGTAAAGAACTTATATTGATAATATTTTTCCTACATTAAATATTTGTTACGCAAAATATTTTCTACACAGAAATTAATATTGGTACACTTTTCCTACACAAAATTGTTTTTACAGAGAATATTTCCTACACAGTATTTATTGGGAAAACGCTGTTCCTCCTCAAATTTATTATACACAAAATATATTGTACAGAACGTATACTGATCATATTTTTCCTACACTAAATATTTGTTACACAAAATATTTCCGAAACAGATTTTAAGACTGTTAAACTCTTCCTACACAAAATTGTTTCTGCACAGAATATTTTCTACACAGAATTTAATGAGAAAACGCTGTTCCTATTTAAATTTATTCTGCATAAAATATATTCTACAGAACGTATACTGATCATATTTTACAGACACTAAACATTTTTAACACTAAATATTTCCTACACGGAATTTAATACTGTTATACTTTTCCTATACAAAATTGTTACTGCACATAATATTATGTAAACAGAATTTAATGAGAAAACGCGGTTCCTGCTCAAATTTATTCTACACAAAATATATTTTACAGAAGTTATACTTGTATATGATCAGTATAAGTTCTGTACAATATATTTTGTGTAGAAGAAATTTGATTAGGAACAGCGTTATCCCATTGAATTCTGTGTAGGTAACATTCTTTGTGAAAAACAATTTTGTGAAGCAAAAGTATAACAGTGTTAAATTCTGTGTAGGAAATACTTTGTATAACAAACATTTATTTTAGGAAAAATATGACCAGTATACGTTATGTACAATATATTTTATATAGAATAAATTTGAGTAGGAACAGTGTTTTCTCATTAAATTCTGTGTAGGAAATATTCTGTGTAGAAACAATTTTGTGTAGGAAAAGTAAAATAGTATTAAATTCTGTATAGGAAATATTTTTTGTAACAAATATTTAGTGTAGGAAAAAAATATTTCCTACACAGTATTTAATGGGAAAACGCTGTTCCTACTCAAATTTATTCTACACAAAATATATTGTACAGAACGTATACTGATCATATTATTCCTATACTAAATATTTGTTAGACAAAATATTTTACATACAGAATTTAATACTGTTATACTTTTCATACACAAAATTGTGTCTGCACAGAATATTTTCTACGCAGAATTTAATAAGAAAACGCGGTTCCTGCTCAAATTTATTCTACACAAAATATATTTTACAGAACGTATACTGATCATATTTTTCCTACACTACATATTTGTTACACCAAATATTTTCTACACATCATTTAATACTGTTATACTTTTCCGACACAAATTTGTTTCTACACAGAATATTTCCTACACAGAATTTAATACTGTTATAATTTTCCTACACAAAACTGTTTCCACACGGAATATTTTCTACACAGAATTTAATGGGAAAACGCTGCTCCTACTTAAATTTATTCTACACGAAATATATTGTACAGAATTTATACTTATATATGATCAGTATACGTTGTGTAAAATATCTTTGTGCAGAATAAATTTGAGTAGGAACAGCGTTTTCCCATTAAATTCAGTGTAGGAAATATTCTGTGTAAAAACAATTTAGTGTAGGAAAAGTGTAACAATATTAAATTCTGCGTAGAAAATATTTTGTGTAACAAATATTTATTGTAGGAAAAATATGATCAGTAGACGTTCTGTACAATACATTTTGTGTAGAATAAATTTGAGTAGGAACAGCGTTTTCCCATTAAATTCTGTGTAGAAAATATTATGTGAATATTTTGTGTTACAAATATTTAGTGTGGGAAAAATATGATCAGTATACGTTCTGTAGAATATATTTTGTGTAGAATAAATTTAGGTGAAGAAATAACGTGACTCTGAGTGAAATTTTGTCATCTCACTGAGCCCCGCCGATTAGATCCATCTAGTTTATCATATCTGCTCGAAGAAATTGAAAATAGAAATATCTCGAAGTAGTATTTATACATGAGACATGAGAATATTCATCAGTCAAGATGTTTTCAAAATTTCTTGTACCACTTTTAACCGCTCTGGTAATTCTCAATTCGATTGGTAAGTGCAAAACAAAATAATATTATTTTTTAAATTATCTTAGGTGCACCATGAAGTACAGAATTAAAAAATTTTTAATTCGATTCGTGTACTCATTGAAAAAATCCCATTGGTAATTACTCCATTAACACCCACAGGTGGCCGCTAAACCGGGGAATGGTACTAAATTTATTTTTTGACCCGGAATCAAAAATCAAAAATTAGAAGGATTTGAAATGGAAGATTTTAGGTAAAAAACATTTTTATTTGATCAACTGTGAATACAAATTAATAATGACTTTCAAAATTAAGATGTTTTTTAAGATTTTAAAAAAGAATAATAATTTACTGTACAAGACAATTCGGAAAAAGCTCGCAATTTTGGAATTTCCAGTTTCTAAAATTTTTAAATTATTTAAACTATTTCAATTGGAAAGTCTTATTAGTTGAAGAAATGTAAACGCTCAGCTGGAACTTTATAAACTATTTTTAATTTTAAAATAACTTCAAAATAATATATTTATAATTAAAAGCTTTTATTAAATTTCAAATATAATTTTAGTCTAAAATATTCAATTTTTGAATCATTTAATTAAAAACTTTTAATAAAAAAAGTAACAATTAATTCCTATTTAAAAATATCTTACTGTTTGTTTAAAATCAATAATTATAGTTACATATTAAAAAATAAATTTTAAAACTTACAATTTTCATTGTTCGATTTAAAAAAAATTAATTTGTAGGTCTGATTTTTGAATTTCCATATTTTAATTATTTAAAATAATTTTAATAAAGTGACAAAAATTTCGGTGCAAACAGCCCATGACCTAATTTAAAACCAAATATAGATTTTTGCAGATTTCGAACAAGTTAATTCGAAGTCAATGTTCAAAAAGATTTCGAAATATTTACAAAAGTATAAAAAATGAATGAGGAAGATTTTAAGACACTTTTTTTAATTTGGCAAAATAAAAAAAATTAGGAAAAATTGGAATCAGTTTAAAAGGTGTTTATAAGTTCTGAAAAAATTTCAAAAAGAATTAAAATTTTGAAAAAATTGTAAAACAATATGCAGATGTTTCAAGATTTTCAAATAAAATTTGGAAGCATTTTAAGAATTTTTAAACTATTTAAAATAAAAATAATTCAACTTTTACTTCAAGAAGTTTTCACTTCATAAAAAATGTAGCTGTTTAATTTTTTCAATTGTTTTTAATAATAATAATTATTATCATAAAATAATGATATTTTTAGGACCGAATCTAAATCATGGAACTCTACATTTTATAATTTGTTAAAAAATCGTTTTTTATTTCAAAAAAAAATTAATTTGTTTAAACATATGGTAGTTTTTGTTTCATTCGTACAAAAATAATAATTAAAATTAAAAAATTAAATTTTTGGATAAACGGCACAAGCTACAAAAAAATAAATAGACAAAAGTTATTCACCTAAAGAAGAGATGCCAATTTTTTAAAAATATTTTTTTGATTTAATGCATATTTTTTATTTTATTCGTAAAAAATAACAATAAAAATAAAAAATTAATTTTTTTAAAAAAAGACAAAGGGATCAAAGTTAGTTAATAAACAAATGTGAAAAAATGAATTGACAAAAAGTACTCTAGAAAAAAAACTTAATTTTTCTCAATCATTTTTGGACAGGACGCATAGTTTTTGTTTTAATCGGAAAAATAACATTAACAAAATAAAAAAATAACAAATATGTACAAATTTGTTACAAAGAGAAATATATAATGTTGATTAATACAATTGTTTTTATATGATGATTTTGCAAATTGTAATTTTTAAAACTCATTTACGAAATTTAAAATTAGGTTGAAAATTAATGTATTTTGTTTAAAAAAATACATTTTTGGTTCAAAATTCATCTTCTCGGTTGAAAATCGTTTTTCTTCAAATTAATTTTTTTGACTAAAAATGTAAATTATTTTTTTTCAATTTTCATTTTGTAAACATTTTTTTAAAATATATTTATTTTGTTGAAAAATTTGATTCTTGTTGTAAAAAACATGTTTCTCTAGCAGGAAATACTCTATTATCTTATTTATTAAATATTAATAATTGTTTAGTTTGAAATTTATCTATTTTTTTAAAAAATTGTCTCATTCTTGGTAAAAAATTTAACTTTTAGTTTGAAAATTAATTTATTATGCTAAAAAGTTAATTTAAAATTAAAATATTTGGCTGGAAATTAATGTAATTTATTTAAAATTATTCTTTTCTGACAGAAAATTAATCTATTTTATTAAAAATTTATTTCTTTTGTTAAAGACTATTTCTTTTATTGAAAAATAATTTTTTTAATAAAAAATTTAACTATTCGATTTTATGTCGAAAATTGATCCTTCTTTGATAGACACTCAATCTTCTAACTATTATATTTTTTCTAAAAAATTTATTTTTCCATATGAAAGTTCACGTATTCGGCTCAAAACTCGTATTTTTTAAATCAACAATTTAATTATTGGGATAACAAATGATAAGTTATTGTTTAGTTTAACTTTCTGTTAAATAAAAATATTTTTTTTATATACACATAATTATAAATGTCAAATTTGTGTGTATAGTAGAATTGACAAAAATTTTATATTTACTAATGTAAAATTTTGTTATTACATTTAAATTCAAAATAAATAATATATAAACAATGACGGAAATTTTTAACAAAATAGTTAAATTTTTCAATTAAATTCATGAATATTTCATAAAAAGAAAAGTGTTTTCAAAAATAGTACAATAATTAATAATTCCGTAAAAAAATATTTTGATTTAATTTCCAGTTTAAACAAATTAGTATTTTCAACAACAACAAAAATAATAATTTTGCACTTGAAAATGTAAATATTCAACAAAAAATGGAAAAGCTGAATTTTCAGATAAAAATATAAATTTTCAATAAAATAATTCGTTTAAAAAAAACAACTAAATATACAAATAAAATGATAATTATTTAACCAAAAAAAAATTATTTTAGTTAAAAAAATTGATTGCAAATAAAAAAAATGCTTTAAAAAAATACTTTAATTTTTAGTATTCATCACTATTATCAATAGATTACATAAATTTCATTACATGCATGTATATATATTTTTGCATGCATGTTTATATATTTAATTTAAAAAATAAGTTTTTCAATAAAAAAACTAATCTTTTACCAAAGAAATAAATTTTTATTTAAAGAGATTAATTTTCTACAAAAAAAATTATTTTAAATAAATTACATTAATTTCTAACCAAATATTTTAATTTTCAATTAACTTTTTAGCCCAATAAATTAATTTTCAAACGAAAAGGTTAATTTTCTACCAAGAATAAGACGATTTTTTGGTAGAATAGATAAATTAAAAAAAAAATAAGATAAATCTTTATGAATATATATAGAATAGATTGTTATAAATCATAAGAAATTTGTTTTTCTTTACTTTTTAATAAAATCTATATCAACATTTTATCATTTTGCCTAAAAAAATAAATTAATATATATTCAAATTAAATTAATTAAAATTAAAAATATTGTTTATGAGCTTCACGCCGTTTAATTATTTATTTATTCTTGAAAAACTGTTTAAAGTACTTTATTTATAAATATTAATAAGATTAATATTATCGATTTACTCGAAAATATCACTGCTTTGTTTTAAACTAACTTTTTGTGAAAAATTTACATTTCAGAGTAAAAAATATAGCTCTTGTGAATATTATTATTTTGTCTTTTTGGCATGAAAATTTGTTCTTTTTTAGCCTTTTTGACTTGAAAATTCAAAAGTTTGATTTAAATTTATTTTTGTTATTGACTGAAACTTTTTTTTATTATTATTTTAATTATAAATTTTGTAATTCATGAGAAAAATTAATTCTGCTACTTTTAATTTGTAAATAAAATATTTGTTGGGTAAAATTTGTACTACTTTGTACAAAATTCATCCGTTTACTTAAAAATTTAACTGTTTGGTTGTAAAATAAACTTTTTTTTTAATTTATATTTTAGAGTTGAAAATAGAACTTTTTTGTAAAAAACTCTTGTTTTTTGGTCTAAATTCAATAATTTTGTAAAAAATTAGTATATTTAGTTGAAAATGAACTCTATTTTTTTCAATAATTATTTTTTGGTTAGAATTTTATATTATTCTGATAGAAAATTTAACAATTTGGTTGTAATAGTTTTTTTATTTTTTACTTAAAAATCTTACTATAATTAAAACATTTTTCTGTTGAAATATAAATGTAATATAATTTTGTTTTTAAAATTCAAAAATTTGTCAGATAGTTAAAGTATTAGGTTATTATAAAAATATAATAATTCATATTAAAAAAAAAATTTTAATTATAAATTGAAATCAATTGTAGAATTCAATGTATGAATGTAGAATTCACCTTAATTAAAGTTAATACATAACGTGAAAAAAGTATTCAAACAATTACAATTATTTTTTTATTAAAAAATTGATTATTTGGTTGAAAATTTTATTATTTTCTTACAAAATTTAATTATTTTTTTTAAATTAAATATTTTTTTAAACAGTCACCCCGTTCGATAAAAAATTCAACTTTTTGCAGAAAAATTCGTCTTTTTGACTTCAAAATTCAACCGTTTGGTTGAAATGTATTTTCTCTCTAAACTGGAAAACATTTTTACTTAATGAAAATTCATTCTTTTTTTCTGAAAAGTCTACTTTTATATCTTGAATTTAGAATTCATTTTAATTAAATTTAATACATAATGTATTTGGTTGAAAATTAACTTTTTTATTAAAAAGTAATATTTTTGGGTTTAAAAATTATATTATTTTCGTTGAAAATTTAACATTTTGGGTGAAATATTTTTTAATTTTTGAATAAAAAATTCTTCTTGGTTGAAAATTCATTTCCTTTTTTAATAAATTTAACTTTTTTTAATTTAAAATTTCAACATTATTTTGTTGAAATATTAATATTATATTTTTTTATAAGAGTTTATATTTTTGTGTAAAAAAGTATTCTTTTTTAATTTAAAATGGAACAATTTGTCACAAAATTAAAGTATTAGGTTAAATAAAAATTTCCATTTTTATCAAAAAATATAATAGTTAATATTTCACACACAACCAATTATAAATGCAAATAGAAAGCAATTGAATTAATAAAAAAAAACGAATTTATAATAAAATTGTTAAAGCTTCAACCTAAATAGATTAATTTTCAACAAATCAGTTGAATTTTTTCTCAAAAAAGAATAAATTTATAATTAAAAACATAAATTTTTTAAACAAGAAGACGAATTTTTACGAGATAGTTGGAATAATAATCGAAAAAGAATTTGCAGCCTAGAAAGAAAAAAAATTTCAACCAAAAGGTTTGTTGCTCAACGATCACAATTTTCTGTTGTTAATAAGGAAAATAAACGAATAATTTTTTTTTAATTAATAATATTAATAATAATTATTATATTTTTATTAAATAATAATAATAATTAATTAGCATCTTAGTCCATTGATTGTATTTTGAAAAATTTTTTAAATTCTAATTTTTCTGAACCTCGTTTAAACAATGAGAAGGCATTGTTTTTTAATTGGAGACAAACTGGGTCACGTTTACAGTCTCATTATGTGACCTTATTATTTTGTCAATAAAGATTAAAATGATTTTATTAAATTTTTCTGTTTTTTAAATTTTCATTATTTATTAATTTTTTAAATTATTCTATACTAAGTTCAATAATAATTTGATTTTTACCAAGCAATTAGTTATTTACTATTGAATTAGTAAAATTTTATTAATTCATTTTTTTAATAAAAATAAATAATCTTTAAAAAAAAGAAAATTTTTTTTAAAATATTTAAATTTTTAATTAAAATCAGAAATCTTTCATA
>JAAAKG020096591.1:0-16074 GCA_010014905.2 Druon quercuslanigerum
GTCCTTGATTTTTAAGTTCTCTTTGTCGTTTTGTGCGCCAATTTTTCTCTCTTGCCTCCCTCTATCAACTTTTAAAATGTATTTTTGCACTGTCCAATATCAAGTATTAGAACTGACCATTTTTTCTTAGAACTGCCCTTTTGGTCAGATTTGCCCGTTAGAATATGCCCTGATATCTTGGTCTTTTTTCTGGTTACAAACTTTTATTCTATTTTTGATTATTTCCACATATCTCTCATTTGAATAACTTTCTTTAAAATCTCCAACAAATTGATCTGAATGTTGCCAATTTTTTTTATTTACTTGAAACCAACACTTTCATTAATTTTTCAGCCTCTTTTAAATCTGATTAAATTATTTAAAAAATAATTTGGACTCTTTTCAGTATTGTTTATAAATTTAATAGGCCAATTTGACATAATTTGAAAAGGAGTTCGGATCATTCCAAATGGAAAAAGAGTTGCTGCAATTTCATGAATATTATTTTCTGTTATTTTCCTCTCTTTCTCTATCGGTTTCTCTACTCCTGTCCATTTGATTTTGCCTTTCTGTTTCGTATTGATTTCGTATGATTAATTGCCTTTGCACCGGTCTCGGTAATGAGTATTCGTTCTGGTGACCGCTGCTTCTGTTATTTGTTATTCTTTTCCTTGCACCTGCTAATAAGTGCCTTTGCTCATTAAAATCTAATTCTATTTCGTGAAAATGAACCATATTTTGCACATTTCTTGACTTATTATTTTGATAGAATATATTTTGCGTCGTATTTAAAATTCTATCCACTTTATCATTGAAATTTCTAATTTTTTCTGAAAGTTCTTTTATTTTCATTTTATCGCTTTTATTTTCTTCAAAATTAATTAATTCTTGTGCCTCATTCTAAAACTCATTATTTTTTTCTATAAAAGAATAAATTTTAAAAGTTTTATTATTAATTTTCGCATTTTCTCTTTCTTGTCTTTCTAATTCTATTCGCAATATTTCATGGCCTAATTTTGCTTTCTCTGCTCTTTCTGTATCTATTCTTTATTTCTCCTTTCTAAGTGTTTCTTCTTGTTCTAACCGACTTGTTTCTAATCTTTGTCTGTTTTTTTATAATCTTTCAAGTTCTTTTCTCTCGTTTTCAATTTCTCTATCCATTCTGCTCATTTCTAATTCACTTTTTTTTAAATTCCTACTATTTTCCTCTTCTATCCTCCAATTACCTAACATATTCTCGGTATTTGAGGACAGAATTCCAATTTCACGTATTTGTGGGGTACAGTTTTGTCTGTTTAAGTTGGGGGTACTTTATGTTAGTGTTTAAGTTTGCGTTGTCGTTCTGGGGATTGCAGCTGCCGCTTATCTTGGTTTTACCGCCCCTTATCCTAATTATCTCCTAATCGTTACCGATTCTACATTTGTATTTATTTCTTCACTTCCACTTTCTCTCTCGACCGATTGATTAACAGTATTTTCATTCTCAAAATTACTCAAATTTTCTTGCGCATTATTCTTTTCACATATAATTTGCGGATTTCATTATCATTCCTACTTTCTTTTACATTCTCGACCGGATTAATCAATTTCGGAATAACTTTTATTCTACCTGATCTTAAATGCATTCGATTTTTCCTCTTCTCTCTCCTACTCTTTACCGACTAGCTCAGTGGTTTTTATGGGCTGACTAAAAACCGACAAGTTCACTTAAGTGAGCATCTCGGTTTTTATTACTGGGGGATGCGCGTGGTCTGACCACGTAGCGGAAGTATCCACTGAGGGTAGGAAAGCATGGGGTTATTTGGATTGCGTTACTTTCGTTCTTTTCCTTCAAAATTTGTCTAGTTTTTTCCTATCAGTTACTTCTATTACTACGTTTCTTTTCCTTCTATTTTCATTTTCGTTTTTAACTATCCGTATCATTGCGTTTTTTGTTTAGATTGTTTTTTTTAAACCCCTCACTTATCCAATCCAGCTACAACGAGTACAGATAAGGCGTTTTTTCTCAGGGTAGTTTTGTGTTTAGTTAAGGGTGGCAGAGCTTGCGAACATGCGAAGTATACCAACTATTGTAACGGACATATATAACAGTCACCCGCACTTTATTTGAGCTAAATACATATGTACCCGCACTTTTTTGAAAATCAATAAACACCTATTAACAAAAGCATTTCCATAAAAACCTTTTAAAGGACCACTCATTCCTGACAATTACCAAAAACTACATATTTTACGTCTAAACCTTTTTATCATTGTACACGTGCATAATTTAAACATTTTAATTGTCATCAGTTTACTGACTTCTTTTCTCGACTTCTACGATTTATTTTGGAGGGATTGTGGGTAATTTTAGGAGGGCGCCAAATTTGTGACGGGAATTGCAAATTAAGAGAAGGATGAGGAATTGTAATTGTCGAGAATTAGGTAAAGTCAATGAGAAGGAAACGATTTAAACAAAAAAGGTTCATTTAAAAACTTACAGGTCGTCGAAGTGACTTGATATTAATCAAGCGCGAGTTGGGCGTCGAAGACAAGATAGGTGGTAAAGTTTCGGTATAAACATACATATATAAGAGCATAATTGTACCATTAGGCATTTATTGCAGGGAATAAAAAAATTGTTGGTCCTTTTCTATACAAATTATTAAAAATATATGATAGATGACATGAGAAATTTAAAACGTGGGAACTAAAAAAAATATTTTAAAGAAATTTCTTTAACAAGGTTTCTTCAATCGTTTTTTTCCACTAAAATTTTATAAAACATATATAAATAGAAGTAAAAAAGAGTAATTGCTGTTTTAAGCATTTTAATTTGCACTTTTATGTTATGTAAGCTTTTCATGCCAAATATAATGAATTTACTGTCGCAACAGGGAAGCATAATTCTATTTCCCTCACATAATTTTAGAATGTTAATATAACAGCGCATACTTTTATTTTTTTGTAAAATATATGTGACAAAGTAGCAGAAAATCTATTTTTCCCAATTAGATGTGTCAAAATTATATATAATAAAAAATAATTTTCTCCTAATACCTATTGATTTTAACACCCATAACTCCCTTGTATTGTGCCCGGAAAATTGTGCTTAAAACATACAAAATAGTATTTTTATGTCAAATTCATGCTAAAGACGGTATATTTTCCAACTTTAATTATTTTCATTCGATTTGTGATAAGTTACCAAGTATTTTTAAACTAATAAGGTGAATGCACTAGTAATCGGCACCTCAAGCTAAATTGGAAATTAAATATGCTTATAATTATATTCAAATAATGGAAAATTATTGTTCCGAAGCGCCGATGCGCTAGGACCTTGTCGTCCATCACGCTAGTTGCCGATGAGATCACTTTTCTGAGGCCTTGCGCCTCAATTTAAATGCACTATGACCAAAGTACCTTTCGGAACTTGATCAAAAAAGTATTATTCCGAAGTGCCAGTGCGCTAGGATCTTGTCGCCCATCACACTGATTGCCAATGAAATTACTTTTCTGAGACCTTGCACCTTAATTTGAATGTACTATGACCAAAGTACCTCTGGGTACTTGATCGAAGCTTTCTTCAGAAGCGCCAGTGTACCAGGACCCCGCCGTCCTTCAAACTGGTTGCCGACGAGATTACTTCCAAAGCGCCAGTGCGCTACGAGCCTGTCATCCTTCACACTGGTTGACAAAGAAATCATTTTTCTGAGGAGTTGCGCCTGAATTTGAACACAGTACAGTCGAGGTGCCTTCCCTTTACTCGAATCGATGACGTCGAGACCACCGGACATAGAATGGCGCCACTAATTGGAAAACTTGGATTTCTGATCTGATATATTTTTTAATTCCATGAACCAGTACTCAGTGTGAACGTTTAAAGGCGGCAAGAAATCGTTTTAATTTTATATTTTTCCTCAAATTATGTCAGCAGTAAATCATATTATCAAATGCCTTGAGTGGACATTTAAAAGTGAAAATAAATAGTTTTTCTCTCTTTTTTTTAATTATATCGAAAAATATGCTTATTTATGATGTTTTTCCACCTAACCTTTTTTTATTAATTTTCTAAACAAATTTTATAAACTAATTGGTTCACAGTTTGTGTCCATTCAGATCATATTTGTTTCAGTTTAAATCATGCAAATCTCTGGTATTGATGTTTAGGATCGGGTCCAACGAACTGATGGGATGCGCAGCCATAGGATCAAGCTTCATTGGAGTTGGTCGAGATCATTGGTTGGAGATGTTAGACAATCCGAGAAAACCAGTAGCGCAATGGTACCCGTTGATGGAAATGGTTGCTGGACATATTCCTGCAATAACGTCTGAACCCTTGCCAGTGAGCTTGAGCTGCTTGAACAGCAGGTACGTTATCCATTGCCAATATAATTAAAGGAAAAAGGGCCTGTATGTTAGATTACTGCGAATTTTTTCTCGAAAATAACAACGGACAAGTTTTATACTTTGATGCCAATTTCACCATTTAACGGCCTTTGTGACAGCTGAGCAACGTTCACTATTTTCGATTTTCTTGATTTTTTTGTATGAAGCTTAGAGTTTCCTTAAATAAAAATACGTGGATTAGATCCTAGTGGACTATTCCGCATAATATAATATTCCTAAATAAAACCCAAAAAAATTATTTACAATAATTATTACAAAAATCGATCTGAAAATAACCGTAAAGCATCCGTTAATTTATCCAGAATTGTTATTCAACGAGATCTGCACTTTTGCCGTTAAAGGTTTAAGAAGGCGGTAAATTTTTTTTATCAAACAAATCACTTGAAAACTTCTAACTACACATCTCCTAAATTAAATTAAATTTTTATTCAGTAGACCGAATACATTTAAAATCGGCCAGTTTCTGTATTTGAAGTAGCAAACTTTCTCGCAGACAATATATTTTGTTTTTAGAAGAAATGAGTTTGTGAGTATTTTTCCGATTGGCGAAAAAGAAATATTTAAATCATGATAGTGTCTATCGTCTTCTTTCGAAAACATTCGGAAAGACTGAATTATTTGTGGAAAGGAGATTTTTTTGTATGAAATTGAATTTTCTTATGTTCCCTGCGAATAGCGAAAGAGACATCAACATGTTGAGGTAAAAGTTTGCACGTCTAAATAGTTGTTACAAAAAATTCCCCTTACTTTTTGGGATATCTTGCATCGTTAACGAGTAAAAAAAATAATATTTCTAATCCCCTATGTAAGCAGGAATTGTTTTAAAAATATGAAAAAGAAATGTGGAGAGTTTTCCAGAAAATTTTGTTAATTTTTTTCTTTTGTAATTTGGAACAAATCTTAAAAAAATTTTTTTTTGAAACCCCCACCTTTTTTATTTTTTTCAATATTAAAAAAAAAGTTTTGGCTAGTAAACGAAGGGCATTTTATCAGGTTTATTTTGGCCTAACCATTTTTAAGGCCGCGAGATTTTTTGTTCTTAAATATATCATTTTTTTTATTTACCTCGTGAATAATGCAAGATGTCAGAACAGACCAAAATATTTTTTATGCCACTTTTAGATTTATATTTTTCTGTCTCAACAATCTTTCGTATCCGTCGTTCGTTGCGAAAAAACTCAATTTTATTAAAAAATATTCTTCTGTCCAGAAAAGTTATTAAGCCCGTGTTGAGAAAATCGACTTTTAATATAGCCAGTAAAAGCCTGTCATTTTATTTAAATTTTGAAACCTATTTTAAATTTTCCGACGGATTTTGAAAGAAGACGATACACGCTAACAGAGTCTCGCAATATATGTACCTTGTCAAGTGCCATCATTCACACTACGAACACTAATTTTTGTTGCAGTTATATGGTATCCTGAAATAAGCGTTAGATTCACCCTTTGTTTTTATTGTGATCAAAATGTATAGAGGTTTAAAGAATTTTTTTTCAACAAAGGAAAAAATTACAATACTTCAAGTATAAAACCTGATTTAAAATGGATTCTGTCAGCAGATTTTTTTTTCGCAACTAAATAAATTGTTTTCTGTCTCATTAAATAGATGAAGAATTCGCAGCAAATGGCGCCATTACTGGCTATTGGGTATTCCGTTGGGTGTTAAATCTGCAATCGTTCTACTTCGAAAAAATATTGTGGAAAATAATTAATCAGCTGAGACAAGAACTAAATGATTGGTTTCCGCAGGACGAAAATGCCGAAATATCCTGGATTTTCAACTTCCAATCACTATGAAATAGAACCTTGCATTAGGCATAAACGTGAACTCCCATTTCAGTCCAGGAATATATGTTTGCAGAATTTGTTTTAGACTCTGAGAAAATACTTGAAATTTCACAATATCTTTAATGTGCAGATTGAAAGTTTTTTCATATCTGAGAATTAAACTTATATATATACAAGTTACAGAAATGTATACCCACGCATCAATATATATATACCGTGAATCGGTATATCGGTATGAATCGGTACATTGTGTTTCCAGATTAGATTTTATTTCTGGAACAGAATCGGTGAATCGGTAATATATATACATATATACGCACAAATGTATATATATATATATATATATCCCGTGTAGTAATCTAATCAGGGAGCCGGCCACGTCCCGCCCGGATAGCCCTGGTTTAAGCCGGGCGCTGGTCAGGGAATCCGGCCAGGATCCGGATAAAAACGTCATGGTAACTGGTCAGATCCCAAATACAATACCGGCCGGGATCTGGTCAGGTAATCCGGCCACCAATTGGTTAAATGTCTTGCTTCAGACGAGAAATGGGTAATTTGTTTGGTAAATTAAGGGTCATCGTAAAGAATACGGTGAACTTTAAACGTCAAAACAAGTTAACCAATTATGGCGAGGAAATTGAAGTAGAATTTCAATTACTGATCTCCTAGCACTTTTTCCATTTTGGAAACCACGTGGTGATATTAGGTTAGGAAGAAAGAAAGGAAAAAATTAATACTCAACAGTACTTTAATTAATAATAATCATCATCCGCGCACTAAGTGGGGTTTTCAGGCTAATTACTCAAATAAGGTTGATTTTAATTATGGATCTCCATTTTATTTGCGAACTTCTAAGAAACGACGCGTCGTGTGTACAACGTGCATTCTCGCCCGAGGTGTAAAACTGCAAATTACTGAGTTTCTAAGCAGGCACCAGGCGCAGAAGGCGCTATACATGGTGGTAAATTTGAAAGTGTACAAACTAAATATTGTCTGAAAATAGAGAAAATTATCAAAATTGTAATGTTTTCTTTATAGAATTTAAAGAAGCTTATTTCTGTTTCACTGATCTGATTAATCGTATATACTTTTCAAATAGCAATTCATCTAGCATCCATAATTACTTCTTTAATAATATCACAGCTTTTAAAAAATGTTTAAGTTCTACAAAAAATTATTATCCTGACCAGTGGCCAGTCGGCCCCCGACCACAAGATCTAAACATT
The DNA here is from genome assembly GCA_010014905.2 of Druon quercuslanigerum. Classification (NCBI taxonomy): domain Eukaryota; kingdom Metazoa; phylum Arthropoda; class Insecta; order Hymenoptera; family Cynipidae; genus Druon; species Druon quercuslanigerum. The sequence continues at coordinate 7,383 of JAAAKG020096591.1, forward strand.
TGGCCCGACGAGTAACCGATTAGATCCAGACTAGGTGATTCGAGAAAAATTGTAGTTTAACCTTGATGTAGTAGGTCTAACCGGGGAAATATATATATATATATATATATATCTAGTAAATGTGACTGTGTGCGAATGTGTGTGTTCACGTGGGCAATCGCGCACGCGCATGTGCGTTTAAATTTCTGTAGCTGCCCAGATAAAAATTTCCACGTGAATTCTTCCAAATACATAGAAATCAACATTGCGATTTGAAACGTTCCACATAAAAATGTAAACGTCAGTTATAATAGATAATATCTCGTAAACTTTTAGAGACAGACAAAAACGGATGTTCTTTTTGAGTTTTGGGTACCTCGTAAATAGTTTCACGTGAAAATTCTACGCATACCGTATCATTTTTCTATTCCTATTTCATCGTGTATTAATAAATTTATGTGAAAATTCTGGTGGTTTCCTACGTGGAAGTCTACTTGAATTTTCACGAGGATATTTTCACTTGGGACGAAGCATGTACAGAGTAAAAAAAAGGATCAATTTTATTGCCGAGCGTTTTGCTCCATCGATCATTTGCCTCTCGAGATCATAATGACCTGTCCATTCGGAGCAATTTTATTTAATTTTTCGGTTCATTTTTAAGACTAAAAAAATGGCCGCAAATTCTTGGTGCCGGTGTCATTACAACATAATCTAAAAATTGTATCTAACCGCACGCAAGTGACAACTTTACTTAACAGGTGATATTTTCTAATATCAGATTTCATTTTTTTTTAACTTTTCAAGTACACCATACGATCAGAAACCGTATCTATTGAATTCGTTATGGTTTTTTGCATATCAAAATGATCTTTTTTGATGACTGATTATGTTCCCTTAATTTTAAATATGCCCAAGCTAAAAAATTTTCTCTGAAAACGTTGATTGAAATTCTGTATAAAATGATCCCAGCCAATCTATCTATTTTTTAAGTAGATTTTGTTTTCCTAAATTTTCAATAGATTCCGAAATAAACAATATTTTTCAATGGTATTGGGCTCATTTTAAAGTTTTTTCACCGTATCATAGCAGCTGATGAGTGTGAATCATAAAAATTTTATTATCGAATTGCAGGAGCATGAACTTGTAACAAAGATGTTAAAAAAATTTCAAAATTCTTTCTGGCAAGAAAAATATTTGTGTGTGTTTCTATAAAGTTTCCTCAAAATATATATTTCTTTAATTTATATTTTTATTTACTTTCAGATAATATGTTTTCAAATTTTTCCAATTTTGTATTACAACTTCAAGTTCTTGCAATTCAATTAAAACAATGTTATGATCTACACTCATAAGCAGTTGTGATGCGATAAAAAAATATCTTAAAAATGAGCTTCATATCATTGAAAAGTGTTGATTATTTCGGAAGTTATTGAACATTTAATAAAACATTGAAATTTACACTATTTTGCAATACCTGATTAAAAATAATGGTTTAAAAAACTAACTAACGCGCTTTTATAGCAGATCGAAAGAGAAGTAAAAAATAATTTTTCAATAATAAGATATTGTCCCAACAGCAATAGATAGGCAACTAACTCGATAAAATCAATTATTTTGCAGAGACAGTAAAATAATAGTAAAGTGATGAACAAAAAAAAATTTATCATATAAAGCGTGGGGTGTTTTGTTATATATTTTTATACTGAGTGAAATTTTATAAATAGCTACTAATGAAATATCTGTAACGATTGACGTTAAGAACCCCACGCTTTTAATATGATAAAGTTTTTTTTGTTCATCACTTTACTATTATTTTAAATTCTGAAAAATAATTGATTTCATCGAGTTAGTTTCCTATCTATTGCCGTTGGGACATCATCTTATTATTTAAAAATTATTTTTCACTTTTTAGTTCGATCTGCTATAAAAGCGTGTTTTTTAGTTTTTTTAAACTATTATATATTTTTGCTTCTTTAGCCTCTAAACAAACTTATTTTCCAAATATCTTGTTTCAATTTTTTGTTGGTTTTCGAGGTAATTATTAGCCTCGGAAGAGTCCAGTTTCATTATTTTTCGTTATTTTTCCAGTGGGAAATTTGCGTGTCTGCTTCCTTTCTTGCATATCAGGTAGCGGATGGAAAGAACATTCAAAGATTCCGTTACATAGCTAGATACATACAGGTGAAGCTATTGAAAGCGTGTTGAAAATAGACAAATTGGCTTCACCTTCAAGCGCCAATCCACGGTGAGGCAATAGGGGTGATCGCCCCTTTCAAAGGTTCTTGAACTCCATATAGTATCAACAAATATAACCCATGGACTCAGCTTTTACAAAGTAGTCGCCAAATAACTTTTCGAATCGCCCACACCAAAAATTAGTGTCTGCATCCGCCGTTGTTCACCTTAGGCTCATATTATACGGAATCTTGAGAGCAATCAACCCTTAAAAGAAAAATTTGTTTAGCTCTGGCATAGTTAAAATGGAGAAAACTTAATCAGTCATAAAATTGAGGCCTGCGAAAACTTTTTTACACCTTTATATAATGCAGGTGGTGGAAATTACATAAAAGTTACATTCAATTTATTATACTTTCATGGAAAAACTTGTTTCTCTCCAAACTTTAATCAGTGATTCGCTGATTCAAGTTTAGAAAGTATGACTCCAGAAATGCTTTCATTTCCAAGCTCTTGCTGCCAGTGAATGAATAAATGCGTAGATCGAGTGGTTCAAGAAATTATACGAGAGTTATAAAATAAGGCGAAAAAACAAATAATTTGAAAAATTACCAGAAAATCATTGAACATAAGGCTAATGATTAAAACGCTGGATTTAGATTAACTCTTTCACACTTTCAGCTAATAATACCGATTCCCTAGTGCGAAATCACATACGGCCCAGTATTGGCGCAGAGTCGGCAAAAGTATTGCCGAAGCTCGGCTGTCATTAACGCGCCAATGACGTACTGATAACTATAACCTGCACTTGGCAGCCAATGTTTGGCTGCAATTGTTAGCCCAATGCTGACTACCAATATCGAACTAAACCTGGCTGTCATCGTCGTGCCATTGCCGGATTTATAACTATGCTCGACACTTTGCTGCTAATGTTGGCCCATCATTGATTGACGATGTCGGCACGAACTCGGCATATTCATCTGACCGTTAGTGGTCCAGAATTGATTATTATTAAGGTAATGTAATACTTTACCCTAAGTGCAGTTTATTTTCTACGGGTGCATTTGTAATAATAAACATAACCTATAAAACTATCAAACTTATTATAATATGAGGCAGAAATAAGCATTTTTATTGTAAAAAATATATAGGTCTAGGTAAGTAAAGATTTGTACTCACTCTGGAGACATAGAATTACGTGTACAATAATCACTACAATTATTGTCTGATGAAACATTAAATTCAGTCGCGGATCCAGCTGATGATACATTCATCAACTTGTGTGGAGGCTCTTCTTCATCACTGCTAGTAGAACTATTTGTTCTTTTTCTTTTTAACTTTCGAGATAGTAAGCGATAATAATTACTGGACATGATTTTTGCACTTTATTAAACTCAAAACTCCGAAATCTTAACCAATTTGTGCCAGAGCCTCTCTCAGATTTAAAAAAAATCCTCCCTGAAATCTAAAATATGACCCAACCTAAACTGACGTATGTACATGTGCATTGCGTTTTACATTTTAAAATTGTAAACCGCGCGCCATTAGTAACCATTCAGATGCCGAGAGCTTAACGCATGCGCAGTCTAGTAAGGACAGATTTCAGAGAGTTGCAGTTTAAATTTAAGAGAATGACTAGTTAAGATTTCGGAAAAATGTAGAATTAAGAGATTTAGATTTGAGAGATTTGAGTGTATACAGTATACATTCGCACCTATCTTGATCAACGTAACCGCAAACCGGGCAGCGTAGGCTCAAAATCCGTCTGAAAACTTTAGCTTTTCCTATATCAAAACATGTTTAGCCAGAGTAAAGACAAAGTCTGGAACAGTAGTGCGCTGAGCCTGGGCTAAAATCTGGCTATTCTTATCAAAACATGTATTGCCAGAGTGAGGACGAAGTTTGGAACAACAGTGTGCTGAGTCTGGTCCGAACTCTGGCTCTTCCTTTATCGTGATAAAAGTGGCACTTGGTCCAGTAGTGTGCTGTCACTGGGCCAGATTCTGGCTGTTCCTATTCAAACTTGATTCGGCGTAGTAAAAATGATACTTGGCTCAATAGTGTGTCGTTGCTGAGCCAAGTATGGGCAGTAGATCGGCATCTTTAAATAGCCAATATGGGCTGCCACTAATGGCACAACACTGTGTTGATTAAAATGCCGAACTTAGCCCAATAACGTTTGCCAACAGTATTGCGCCGAGTTTGTGCCAAACTCTGACTATTCCTATCAAAACATGTTTTGCCAGAGTGAGAACGAAGTTTGGAACAACAGTGTGCCGAGTCTGGGCCGAAATCTGGCTCTTTCTCCTGAAAAATGGTTTCCCTTGATAAAAGTGGCACTTGGTCCAGTAATGTGCCGTCACTGGGCCAAACTCTGGCTTTTCCTATTAAAAAATGTTTCGCCAGAGTAAGAACGAAGTTTGGATTAGCATAGTGTGCCGAGTTTGGGACGAACTCAGGCTCTTCCTCTTGAAACATAGTTTCCCGTGATAAAAGTGGCACTTGGTCCAGTAATGTGCTGTCACTGGGCCAGATTCTGGCTGTTCCTATTCAAACTTGATTCGGCGTAGTAAAAATGATACTTGGCTCAATAGTGTGTCGTTGCTGAGCCAAGTATGGGCAGTAGATCGGCAACTTTAAATAGCCAATATGGGCTGTCACTACTGGCACAACACTGTGTCGATTAAAATGCCGAACTTAGCCCAATAACGTTTGCCAACAGTAGTGCGCCGAGTTTGGGCCAAACTCTGGCTATTTCTATCAAAACATGTTTTTCCAGAGTGAGAACGAAGCTTGGAACAACAGTGTGCCGAGTCTGGGCCGAAATCTGGCTCTTTCTCCTGAAAAATCGTTTCCCGTGATAAAAGTGGCACTTGGTCCAGTAATGTGCCGTCACTGGGCCATACTCTGGCTATTCCTATTCAAACTTGATTCGCCGTAGTGAAAATGATACTTAGTCCAATAATGTACCGTTGCTGGACCAAGCATCGGCAGTAGATCGGAAAATTGAAATAGCCAATATGGGCTGCCAGTACTGGCACAACACTGTGCCAATTAAAATGCCGAAATTACCCCAATAACGTTTGCCAAGAGTAGTGCGCTGAGTTTGGACCAAACTCTGGCTTTTCCTATGAAAACATGTTTTGCCAAAGTGAGGACGAAGTTTTGAATAGCAGTGAGTCGAGTCTGGGCCGAACTCTGGCTCTTCCTCTTGAAACATGGTTTATCGTGATAAAAGTGGCCCAATAACGTTTGCCGATCTTTGGCTTCCAAAATTGGACCAAGCCTGGGCCGTGTGTTAAGCTCCGACAATTCACACTTGGGTTCTTATCCTGATAGTATATTATACATTAGCTTCTTATTTTTTCACGAGCCTTTCTATAAAATTACTTTCTACCCTTCATTTGTTAAAAAAATGTAAAACAAGAAATATAGGGGAAAAAAGTAAAAGTAAAAAAAGCAAACTGGCATGTCTTATAGAATACAATACTTAACCTTATTTTGTTTTAAAGAGGGAATTACAATTAGATTCATATAGCGTAGTATATTTTGAAATCTAAAACCAATTTAAGAGAAAAAAATTTTTTACGTTTGAAAAGCAATATTTTTCAAAAAATGCATGGACTCATTTTAAGATACGCAGAATGAGTGTACACACTATTTAAAAAAGTTTTCAAGATGCAGATGTTTGAAAAATTATTAAAATTTTTATAAACAAATGGATGGATGAAAATGGTATAGTGAGAACTAATAACGATTTCTAACTTGATTTACACTGAATTTGAACAATTTATAGACTAAAATGGTTTTTCTATTGATTCAATAAAAGCTATAAAATAATTTGTTGATTTATCAACAAATTTTATAATAATTATCTGCATCAAATATTCACGATGGAATAAATATAGTTCTTTCAGCTGAATAGACCAAAAATTACTCGGAAATGATATCTAGTTATCATTTTTCTTCATGAAAAAACAAGTTATGATTATTTGAACAAATGTATCACTAAAATAGTTGTCAACGTCCAACGCACTATTAGACTGTTTTTTGGAATGAACTTGCTTCAAAATTTAAATAGCTGATATTTAAACAATTAAGGACATTCATATAAAAAAATAGTATTGTTATTAAAAATTTGTTGAACAAATTTGTATTATCTCATGCATTTATAAACAAAAATTTCGCTTTTCTTCAAAAAATTTGCCAGCCGATTATTTATTAATGGATCCTTGCTATAAATCGGTAACAATTAAATGATTGTTTAAACAAAGTTATTTGGCAAATGCATTATTTGACTATGATATTTAGACCCCTTATGCTACATCGGCAAGATAAATAATGTTGCCTTAAAAGAGTAGTTCAGAAAGTAAAATTTTATCAAAACTAGAAAAATTAAGAAAGTTTCAATTACCGAAATTATTCAATTTCCCAAATTTAAAAATACGATATTTCGAAGTTTAGAAATGAGTAAGTTCTCAAAATTTCAAATTCCTAAAGAAAAAATTAAGCGGACTAGCATGCTCACTTTAAATTTTATACTTTTATATATATAAATTTTATATCCCAACATGTAACATTTCAATTTCAAATTGCACGTTATATAGAATAAAGTATAATTATAGCAGATACAAGTTGTTAAACATCTTTTTTTTATTTAAAATTTCGTTAAGTTAGTAATTTCGGAAACTTTAAATTTCGGGAGTTTGACAAGTCTGGTTTGAAATCTTAAAAAAATTATTTAATTACGGTAATTTGATCATTTCGGGAATTTGAAATTGCATAATATTTGTTTTCGAAAATTTTATAGTCAAGCAATTAAATTTTCAGAATTAATCAACATTCGGAATTTCCGTTTTTGATCAAATCATGTCATATCATCAAAATAATTAGTTTATTCCAAATATTGTTATTAACAATAACAGTTTTTTCTTGTCATCTACATGCCTGTCCCTCCAAGTTTAGAAATGAGATATTTACATTTTATTACGTTAAAAGAACATAATTTGTACGTCACAAAAATACGCATTGTACTTTTGTTAATTATATTTGTTTAAACCATCATAAATGGTTATTGGATGACTAAATATGATAAACAGGTATCATAGTATTTTTGATGGATGCTGTGTAAAGAACTTGATTTATTTCATTATAAATACCAGATATACATTATTATTAAATTTGTTTTTAAAATGACAAATTATTTAATAATTTTAAGTAATTAAATCCAATCCCCACTAAACTTTTTTAATGCACTTGTTTATAAAAATTTTAATATATTGTATTTTTAAACATCTACGTGTCCACTAAACAACTTCTTCGATAATTAGTTAAATTATTCTACATTTCTTGAAATTAAAACATATAATAATTATTTATTAAATATCTGTTATTTTCGACACATAAGTTTTTTTTCTAATAGCCTCTTAAAAAATGTTTTAAAAATAATGACATTTTATTGAACGCAATATTACTTTTTCTATAAAGAGATTCTCTAAACATCAGTTTTCTGGCATATTTGGCATTAATGTATTGTTTTATTGGACGCATCGAAATTATAGAAAATATTTTTTAAGATAAAATAAGTTTTTATTCAATAAAATTCCATTCATGTAAAACAGATTTTAAGAAGTGGTAAGAAAAAAAATGCCAGCCTAAAATCAAAGTTTATCTATTAATAATTTGTATATGTTTTAAATTTTCTTCTTAAAAAATGTTATTTTCTATTTTCAGTGATAAGATTCAGAATAGTATGTCTGCTTTTCCTCAAAACGGCTTCCTCAAATAAAAAAATAATAAAAGCTTTTAAAAAATCTGCATTGAAATCTTATGTGCGTTCATTAAAAGAAAGAACATGATTTTATAGCTGCATTAAAAGAAAATTGCAATATATTTTTTTGTGTAAGTTTTTCAAAGTCTAATTGCATTAGGAAAAGAGCAGGCTCATAAAACTATTTATGGAATAAATCAATGAAAATCCGAAACTCAATTATGAAGCTTCATTATAATTTCTTTAAAAAATGTGTCAATAATTATGAAGAGGAAATTAAAAGGCGATAACAAAAACCGTAGCTCGCATAGAATATGATTCTTACCTGGTAATTAACCAAAATGTTTCATGTTGAAGCATGAAATTGAAGAATAATCATATAACACATTTAAAGGCCTTATCTTCAGGAAAAAAGAGCGAATGCTGACAGCGAAAGTGATATAGCTAGAATATTTTGAAAAACGTAGACAATGCTAGGCTTTCACATAGATCGATATGGACATCCTCTAAGCTCTTTAACAACTTCTTTCCCTCCCTATTCAGTACTTTATCTGTTGATGTACTTCCTCCCTCTTCTTCCCATTCCCTTGCTCTTCTATCTTCTGTTTACGCGTTGAAATCCCCACGTATTATAATTCTAATATCTTCTTTATTTTCTTCCATCATTTCTTTTAACTCCTCTGCTTTCTCGTGCATATCTCCGTTCACATAAACCCCCACTATCTTCCACTTCTCTCCTCCCATATTTACTTCTTCTACTATTAATCC
>JAAAKG020096602.1:0-16074 GCA_010014905.2 Druon quercuslanigerum
TAACGTGTAACTTACAACGTGTAAATAATAATTAACGTTAGTATGGTTCGAAATTAAAGTACGTCTTACAGAAAGTGTTCAGTGTTAAACATTACAAAACCATGCAACAATAAAATACTGTTATCTGTGTTTTTAAATAGAGTATTATTAGTGAACGTGTACCTTATCACATTTCCCTGAGTTTAAGAATATTATTTAAAACAATTTTTTGTTGACTATTCAACACATTTTTTTACGCTACAAAAAAGGAATTTTATGAAAAAAGGAAATTCAGTAATTAAAAATTATAGTCGAGCAAAAGGAATGCTTGAAATTTCAGAAAAAATCTTTGCTGTGGGGAGTCAATGCGTATCAACTTTGAATTTGTATTTTATTAATTTTGTATATTTATTTCTTTTGAATAATTTTTAAATTCTTTCATTTTTTTTTAATTTTGTAAATTTATTGGTAAATTTTATGTCCTTATTTATTTTTTATCTTAACATAGATAACATAATTAATGCATAATTCAATTCATATATTTTACATTTTGCATTTATTCGCAAAGAAATCCGGAAAAAATTGAACGAAGTAATCAGTGGGACAAATGTACAAATGTGGAAAGTTTCGGTATAAACTGTTGGAACACTGCGACATTTATTCGGAAACAAATCATAAAGGTTCAAAAAAAGAGAAGATGCGGTGGGACACTTCGGAAAATGTTTGGTAAGACGTAGGCAACCTTCGGAAAGAGAGGCGTTCAAAAACAAAACAAAAGCAAAGTTAACATACAATTTGGAAAGAATAGGAACGGAACCTTCTTTTCGAGCATTTTCGCTTCTTTAGTTAGGTTGCTACACTACACACACTAAAATAGCTTCCGCTTGGCGCCAAAGCCGATTGCAGGGCCCGACTATAGGGACAGGAGACAATTAGGAAAAGTTACAGTAACCACAGTACTGTATATCCATTTTAACATTAAAAGTTCAACCACAGCTATGGATGGTGCATCTGTATCTGAGGCAACAAAACACTATGGCTGACACAATCATTTCTCTGTGAAAACTCTCCATACTCAAGGTTCTCTCTGTAGAAAGCATTGCTTTTCTTTCCGTGTGCGAAATATATTTGCTGCTGCGTATCAAACGGAATAAAAATAAATATTGTTTTAAATAAAATGTTACCTACGTCTTGCCGAAAACATAGATTTGGAAAATACGGTCATAGTTACGACCCCTTATTTTGAATAGAAAATAATCAGTGAGACACACAGAAAACAATTCGGACAGCATTGGAATAAGCTATTTAGGATTCTGGGATATTTATTTGGAAAGATACAGTCGATACAGAATAATATAATAATAAATAATAATATATAATCCGTTGATATACAATTTATTAATTCAATAAAACAATAACAATACAATAATAATTAATTAAAATTATATTTTACATTTCACATTTATTCGCAAAGAACTCGGAAACATTCAGAACGAAGTAAACAGTAGGACATCTGAGATAATTCGGAAAACATCAAAGTAAGCTATTTGGGACACAGCGTATTCCGAAAGAAGTCGGAGAAGTTCAAACTAAAGTAGCCGAGTGGGACACTTCCGAATAAGTTCGGGAAGACGTCGGAATTATAAGAAAGGCTTCGGCAAAGAGAGACTTTCGGAAAGAATTTGGAAGCGAAGTTCACATATAACTCTGAAAGGCTCGAAATGAAACCTCTTTTCGACCTACATTCATATTTTTGGCCCAGTAAAATATCATATCCATTCAATTCCATGTACTTTCGATATGTTCAGGATCAGTTATATAACCTCCCAATGCATAAGTGAAAAAGTAAAAATGATAAAACTTATCGGAACGACTGTCGCTGTGCGACGCAGAAGATAAGCGAAGTATGAAACTTCAACTAACTGCCATCTGTTGCTTTCGCGCGCAGCTTGGGTAGCCCCAAAACGGCAATTTTTAATTCTATTTCACTCTAATTTTCAAATATATGAGGTTTTAGTGATGAGAGAATCATCATTTTTTGCAACAAATCCAATGGGCATGAAATGAAAACAGGTTATTTAAATAAGAAAGATTTTTTATTTTTTCCTCCGAGAATTGTAATGACAAAACACTCACAGTTCAGCCCAATGGTTCAATTCTGAGATATATGATTTGGAATAATTAAGTGTCGAGTAAAGAAATGAAGTTTTTATATGCGAATTATGCTGAAAAAATTATTAAAGTGTCGAAAAATTGTACTAATTTTCAAATACTCGTTTTCAAATATATGTATCACACTGGTGAAAATGTTTAAACCGCACAAAAAATTAGTATCTAAACATCAACACGAATAAAAAAGTATTATCAATAATTAGACATATGTATTTAAGTTTTTTAAAAATTTTAATGCTGATTTTTATGACTAGAATAAATAGTTAATTTTAAAATTGATTTGAACTGCGAGCGTTGGGTGCGACATATTATGATTAACCTTATATAACTTACCATAATTTTATACGAGCCAGATCCTTATAAAAATAAGTATTGATGAGTTTTGGATCTAATATTTTTTTGCGAATAAGTACTGGATATCCAGTACTTTTTTGATAAAAATTTACTGGATCCTATAATTACGAATACTTCTGTTTCATAACTGGTAAAATGCATAATCATATGCACGCCGTTCCTTGCACTTCAGGTGTTTACATTGAAAGAAATTGAAAGTACACCATTCTTGCACCCAACCGCTCAATTCTATCCGACAAGGTTATTTTTGATGGTTTTATTTTAAAAATTATGATATAATTATCAGCACGCGAAGATGCTCTTCAGGCTATGAACCATTTGAAGGTTTGGCTCCTCCGAGAGAACCGATGATCAGGACGATCAGCTTAACAAAGTATTCTCGGTACAGTAATCGCAGCTCACTTGTGAGATCTTTATACCTCTATTAATAATTCTAAAGTATAAAGATTCTTTCTCCTTGACTTCACAGTCAAGGAGAACTATGTTAGGCATCATGTACGCGACATAGAAAATTGGCGAGAACATGTCTTTCGGAGCGTTTGGTGAAACAGTATAGCTGCCAATGTCTTAAGAGTGACAGATATATGATAGCACTCTAATTGCAGCATTGTATGTTTTGATGTGCGTTATTTCCGCGTAAGTTGATCAACTAGTTAGTATGTGTGCTATGTGTTGGGGCTGTGTATGATAGGCTCTGCAATTATCATCGGGAAAATGTTGACTAAAAATGCAGCAATGGTATGGCAATACCATTACAATACAGTGCGAATACCCGAATACAGTGCGGGTGACTTAAGACAAACAAACGTCAGCTCAACCGGTATAGATTGACCTTTCAAATTTCTGTAGAAGATTTCATCCATCCTCTTGCTGAGGAACTGCTGGAGGATGTTGTTCCGTTGTGCTTTCTTCACGCGGGCATTCAGGAGTGGGTATTTGAGGTCAATTATATTTGAAGCACAATTGCATTTGTTGCACACTTGCTGCTGCATAACCCTGTACGGGATCCCCAACTCTTCCTGTGCATACTGTGCATATTGTGATGAAACGCCAGTTATTAGATGTTTCTAGTGTAAAAAGTCATTGTCTATCAAATATTTATTTCACGATCACCACATGTGTAATAAACATGAAAAATAATATATCGTAGAATATATGGAACTAAAGTAAAACATTATTACTTTCTACAATTAATTTGCAACACTTAAAATGCTTCATAAATGTGAAATGTGCTTTGATGTTGGTTTAACCCTTTCGAATAAGAATAAGGGTGCCTCATGCCGATAGAGTGCAATATTTTCTATTATCACAATGTTTCCTGTCCTGAAGATAATTTTCCACTACGACCATTAAACTGTAACTATTACAAATATTTAAGGAAATAAAAATTTAAATTGAGGGTAGTTAACCCTCTTTAAATCTACAGCGTAGTGTAAAGTTGTCATTTATCATTCAATAATAAAATTTTCATTGCATAAAAATCAGGAATTTTTGTATATACTAGCCACAGGGGGTAGTTAACCCCCATCCAAGGGGCAGATGGTTAAAAAGCAAGTATTTTACTGCAATCTAATACCATAATTTTAGTCTAAACAATGTTTACCCTGCCCTTTAAATCATTAATTTCACTGAAAATTATATTTCTAAAGTAATTATGTTTTAAAAAATTTGAAGGGTGATTTCACCCCCTAAATATTAATTCTGATGCATATACAAAAACACATGTACCTTATTTTTCAGTGCTCTAAAACATACTTCAGAATGAATCGAATCGGAGGCGGACACTTGTGTAATCTTCCTTGTTAGCAAACTTATCTGAAATAAATTCCATGCTATTCTCCTGCGTTTATCTCTCGAATATAATTAGGGATTCATAAACTGCGAGAGATAGTGGAAATCGTGTAATGCAAAAGAGGAGGGGGCTCATGGTCTCGCCCTGAAAAACTCTAATCTTCAAGATGACTTCCTCAAATATATAATATTTTCAGAATGAAATTCCGATTTCCTTTGTAGAAGCAACTGCCACTTATCTAGCATCGACTATTTGCTATCAGATTTAGTCAACTGATAAAAATTCGTAATCTAGCCTCAGCATGCAACCTACTATATCTGGATTCACTGCAGAGCTCTTAAGCAGACAAATGATAAACCTGTGGGTGGTTGAATCTTAAACTTTTCGGTAATCAATTCAGGCCTAAACAGATGACGCTTGTGAAATGCTTCTTCTTCAGACGCACCTGTTGATTTGTAGTTTCTCCCGGCATCCTGATACGCCTAAAATTGTGCAACATTTTTTGTACATATTTTAAAACAGAGGTCAATTATCCGAACAATCCCATAATTTAGGATGCCTTTACCAATTTTATACAGATAGTTCCGTCAAGTCATTGGCCTGTAATTATTTGGATAGGAGCGAGACATAATAATATAGTACAAAGGTTATTCGAAAGTCAAAAATGCGATCCATTTTAGCGTATTTTACGGTTTAAGAAATATTTGAGACTGAAAATTATGTTTAGCATTCCACGTGGAACTACACGTGGAATTCCACGCAAAATTCCGCGTCAAGAATCACGTGGAATTTCAACCTAGATTGTTTCAATTTACAACTAGAGTTTCCCGCAGAGCGTGCGCAAATGGTGTTTTTAGTTATGATACTTTTGACGAATTTTTTAAATGTAGAGTTTTTTTCCTACATCAAAGAAAGAAAGAGTCCCTTCTATAAGCGTACTACGATGTGCGTGCAGTCTCCTTCCAGTAGCTTGTGATATACAAACATAATGTTTATATTAGAAGACTACTTTCGTGTACCTTTAATAATTAAATTCAATACTAAATAAAAAATTAATAAAAAATTAAATTCATACTAAAGACATAATAACTTTCTACAATAGGACATTCCTAACGCTAACAACTTTTTGCTTAAATTCCTTACTCATTTAGCACTACACTGCAGTTTACTGCATTAACTTAATATTTGTTAATCTAATCATATTTAAACGAGCTGGCCTAAATATAATATTTCCTGCCTTTACTTAATTAAATAAAAATTACTTTGTCATATGTAAATATGGATCTAAATATGGAAGTGAAATCATTTGTATTTTTAAAGTTATAGATGCGGATTGGTGCGCAGCAACTATGAAGAATTACACAGAAATATTTCTTGCAGACATCAAAAAAGCTTTAATGGATCAAGAAAAATTTACCTCTGAAATAGAATTAGAAATAAATTTATTAGTTTCTTCTGCGGAGAAAAGCCTTCTTTTGGAGAAGGATCAGTTTCTTGAAAGTTCGGAAAAATCTCATATTCTCTTAGAAGAGACGTTCGAACTTCTTCGCAAAAGCCAAGTAAAGAAGGTAAACACTTTAGTCCATTTACCTAATTGCAACAGGAACTTTTTTCACTAGTAACATTTGAAATGTTGGATATTTCTTATAACTTTTCAAGAAAAATCTATTAACTTTTGTTTCAGTCAATGAGTCGAGAAAACGGGACATATTTGATGCAAAAATTGTGTGACTCTCCAGCCATTTGCGAAAAAATAATTGCCCATCTGATAAGAAAAATTAAAGATCTTACACTTCACAATATTGTATGCATGTACGAACTGCGCTTTTCAGTCCACCTGTTACAAATTGGTCTAAATAAATTTCGAAAAATAGGCAAAAGCTCTGTACACAAAGAATTAGAAGAGGAATCTTACAATTATTACAGGAAAAATCAATATCGAAATTTCGAGTTGACCAGTGAAAATTATAATAAAAAAAAAGAAAAATGGAGAAAGCAATTAGAAAGACTTGCTAAAATGAACTGTACTCAGATTCAATCTATCGTAAATAAGTGTATAAAGAATCTTTAGTATTTATTATTTTTCCTTAATTCGCAATTAAAATTTTTATTGAAGAGTATTATTGCTAATATTCCAATATTTTGCTTGAATAAAATGTGTCTAAAATATAGTTTGTTTGCTATTAAATGAAAATATATAGTTGAAGTAGCATATTCTAAATAATCACATCTGAAAACAAATAATTTAAAGGCCGTAGATAGTCGTCCAGTTTTCTGAGGCGATTGGCGAAAATCCGGAAAACTTGATTTGCGACTTGTTGGAAGTAAATAGATAGAAAGTGATCGCACTTTTCAACTTTAGCAAGTACCCCACTTGCATTCCCAAAACGCTATCTCTTTCTATTATTAACCCATCCAAGTGCCCAGGAATATCTCTTTCTATCCGTCAGTCTATTACTGTACCCGGTATTACCCTCGTAAATAAAATACTGATTCTACACAGCTTTTAGGACAACTGAAGACAGCGTATTGTATTTTTCTAGTATGTACTCCTGAGTTTATACCTGCATTACTTGTAGTCTATTTTAATCTTCTCATCCTCTTTTTCTATCTCCTTCTAAATTTCTTAGGCTTTTAGAAGTGAGGCAGAAGTTATCAACTTTCCAACTTCTGATATTCAAATCCAGGGCAATGTTACTACTATAGCGCAAAATTGAAGAATTAATATGCAAACCCCAAACGAGTCGAGTAGAACCGGGATAGCAAGAATGTTAGTCGCAGGTATCTTGTTTAAGGCCGACAGAGTGAAGATCAAATATGTGAACGGAGCAGCTTGTATCTCCTTCGAATAGCTATCATACCCTAAATTCAGGTCTCAAGTACTCCTAGGTATCGATAGGTCTCTCCAGCGTCGATGTATTTAATAGCACCAATGTCCACAATCTCAGAGTCCTTAGCAACGCCAGAAATTCGTCCTCGTTTCAGACGAATGTTGGCACGCGGGTCCAATCCGAAGTCCGCATGGAGGACGGCATCGATTTCAGGCAGACGGTAGTGTTTAGGATGAACCTGTATGTTACTGTACCTTCTTGTGCTGTAAGAGGCACAATCTATCAGGGGATGTCTGCTTTCCACTATTAGTCTTAATTTTGTTACCTCATCTTCGTCTGCAACTTGTTCTTGCAGCGATTGGGGAAACGCTCTAAGTTCATATCCAGTTCGCGAGAGATTCGCATCACGATTTCGCAGCAACTGTCGCAGCAACTCTGCGCGTTTCTAACACATACGAGTGTGCATGCATGCCATTGAGCCACTGCGAACAAGGATACACTACCGACAATCTAGATTGATTATTTTTAGGTACTTTTTACACTAAGCTCTTCTAGCGAAAATCTAGGATAATTTATTGGCAATCGCTTTCTCTAGGGTTCTTCTAGAATTTATCTAGTGGTGTCTAGTAAGTTTTACCTGCGATCTCATGAATTTATTATTCTCATAAACTATAAACAATGTTTGAGTATTTTTTACGGAATTCTGCTTATTTACTATATGCCTCACCGATCAAAAAGTTTTCTGGGTCTGTCTGTGTGTCTATCTGTCTTTGTATCTATCTATCTGTCTTTATGCCTATCTGACTATCTTTCTGTGTATCTATTTGTTCGTCTATCTGTCTGTCTAACTATCTGTCTGTCTGCCTATCTGTCTGCCAGTGTGCCTCTCTCTCTCTCTTTCTGGCTGTCTCCCTCTCTTCCTGTCTGGCTGTCTGTCTATCTATCTATCTAATCCCCTACCAAAGGGTGTTTCCGCGTTTTCGTT
Organism: Druon quercuslanigerum; assembly: GCA_010014905.2. Taxonomy (NCBI): domain Eukaryota; kingdom Metazoa; phylum Arthropoda; class Insecta; order Hymenoptera; family Cynipidae; genus Druon; species Druon quercuslanigerum. The sequence continues at coordinate 8,114 of JAAAKG020096602.1, forward strand.
GCGGTAGGGCTTCAGCTCTCCTCTAATGACTACGGCGGCTATGCTGGTGGTAGCGCAGCTACTGGTTGGGCATTCCAAGCCAGGCAGGCAAAGAACGAAGAGGAGAGGTACTAAGAGGAACACCTAGAGGAAGGAACCTCAAAATTAAATCAAACTTGACGTTTGTTGATGAAAAGAATCTGCCCCAGGTGAGGAATGATCTCAGCATCGATTCCGATTGGGTGCAAGCCTCGGTGGTCGTCGCCGGCCCCGTGGATTTGGGAGGGGGGAGGGGCAACCGCATAACTTGTCGGTGGACGACATGGAAGTTCTGGCGGGGATGGAATTTCCTAGGAAGACCCTACCCAGAACTAAGTCCCTTCCGGTGCAAGACGAGATGCACCAGGCAAAAAGGAAGAGGCGAGGCAGTACTCCTGAAGTGGAAAGAACTACGGCACAGGAGAATGCATAAGCCTGCCAGCAGTTCATAAAGAGAGTTACTCACGAAGTTATTAAGATGTAGAAACTTCTGAGGGTGGCGTACAATCGCCAAAAAGGAGATCTTCGAAATCAGCAGCTTTTTGGCGTATGGAGTGGCACTTATCAAGAAGCTCCAAAGCTGGTTGAAGAAAATCGATGATGGCTCTCAAGAGGCGTACATAGAGGAGGTAGCTGAAGAGAATCTGCGACCAGTTTCGGCCCGCCCCTGGACAGACGTATGCAAGCATCTTAAATAATGTGCAGACGTCTGTCAAGCCCTAGGAACTTGGTGTTGAGGTCTAGAACATCTGACAGACCAAGGCGGAGGAAGTTCTTCTTGAAGTAAGAGCTAAACCGGAGGAGAAGGTCAGCTTTGGCGAAGCGTTCAAGGGAGTGTTGGGGAATAAACGTGGCATTAGGCACCTAATCCCTAGAGCCCAACCAATGGTTTGTGACTAGAGGATTTACTTGGGGAACACATTGGTAGTTCCTCAAAGATAAACCTCACAAAAGGAAGTATCAGGATGCCGGGTGAAAGAATTGACGGCGGAAACCCGTTGCTACCGCTTCCACGAGTGTAGTCCAGAGCAAAAGCGGCTGGCGGTGCAGTCAGGAGGGGCGCAAAGCGTCAGTTTGCCAAAACTTGGCACCAAGGCGTCCGCCCTCGACAGTCAAGAAGACTTAGGTAGGCAGGAAATAGGAGGGGTTTTAGTTGGTAAAAAGCCGACACTGCCCAGCCTTCAGCTGGGTGTCTTTTTGCAGATTTCCCCTCCGCGTAATAAAAACGATGTATAAATAAACACAACATGTCTATACAATTTATCTGATGCCCCCACCCCCTCAGGACACGTATCTAAATTGACGCCTGGGCGCTACTATAGAAAGACATAACCTAAGGAAAGGAAGAAACGAAATTCTTCACCTAGAAAACAGAAATAGTTCGGAAAACCGCCCCCAAACAAATAACGAAACTTTTGATTGCGTTTCTTTTTAAAAAACAACACACGGTTTATTTATGAAACAGACAAAACTTTCAGAAAGTGTAGACTTTTAATGAATTTATGAACTGACAAAATGAAACATTTTTTTAAGATCAGACTAGACCCGTCAAGCGCATAAGGCTTTTGAAAACAAAAGAGAAAATAAAGACGCTAGCGACAGAAAAAATAAAATCGAGTCTCCAAATAGTCGATCCGTTCAATTTGATTTAAGGAAAAATTTACAAGAACAAATTTCTCAGTCAAATTTCTGAATATATTATATAATATAGAGAACGAGTACGAATCCGATAATTAAAAAAATAATGAAACAATTCAAGCCACTTGTTCTCCATTCTGTATCATCCAAACGCCGTTTCAAATTATTGCCAATTGGCCTATAAAATTTCGAAATAATATAGACAATAGTCCCGCACAGTTCCTCAAAGAACTTAAAAGGTTTAAAAGGGGCTAAATACTGGTGTTAAATAAATAAAAATTCTTTGAGAACACTATCCGATTTTTATGAAGATTTCAAAAGCGTCTATATGGATGAAAGATTTTTAGAGGAAATTAGACAAAAAATTATATTTTGCAATCAAAAACGAAATCAAAACATTCACTCATTCCTGACCATTAAAAGGAATGATTTCGATACTTTTGAGCTATTAGAGGATTTAGGTAAGGAATAGGAAACTGAGATAGCCAAATCGACAAATCGAGGGAAAATCTTAAAAATTACTGAACCTAAAATTAGTGATAAAAATGAACAAAGGCGTAACAATAGTAGCCGGGATAAAAATCATTTCGAGAACAATAAATAAGAAAAAAGAGGAAATAAAAATGATCAAACTGATAAGCAAAAAGGAAAAAAAATCAGAACTATCAGAGTAAAAAACAATACAAAAATCGATTTACATTCTCACCATTTGGATTCCCACTCCTACCTTTTTGAAATTAATATCAAAAATATTTTAGTCCTAACTTCAGACGTAGATTTCCACCTGAGTAACGAAACGTTACCATTGTTTAATCAAATGTAATTGTGTCCAAATCAAGGTCAAAACAATCTAATGATCGAATTCCCAATACAAAAAGCGCATAATAGTTTAGGAAGTAATAATAATCAACCGAGTTCGCAAAACTCAAAGTTAGGTAATAAAAATAAAACATTGGCTAATAATAATAGGGATTCACAAGAAAAAACAAGTTCTAACTCGGTCAGAAAACAGAACTTATACAGAAAAACCGGTATGTGGAGTGTGGGTTACGTTTACATCGCGTATAGTTGATGATGCATTTTTAAAGAAATACAGTTGAAAATGAATTTATATCTATCATTATAAGTGGGTTGTCAGTTTTTAAATTCTCGTAGCTTGAAAATTACTCTCTGAAAATTGGTACAATAAAAGAAATATGATTTGAAAATTGTGAAAAAATTGTTTGTTATAAATACGTGAAACTGAACAAAATGAAAATATTTGTTTATTTATGTCTTTATATAGTAATTTCAAATTCAGGGTGGCCGCTTGGCCGGGAAGGTATGGATTCTTTGTAAAAGACAAGAAATATGTCAGTAAATCTATTTTTGGTTATGAATTTGACAAATTTTAAAAGAAAAAGTCCATCCAATCACTTAAAATAATACGAATTTCATATCAAACGATAATTTAAAATAAGCTCAATTAAACTTTTTTAGGGATGTTTATTATTATTATTCAAAAATATATAATATTATATAGTAATTTATTTTAAAGCGTGAATTTGCAGTTTAAAAAATTTTAAATACAGGTTGGGAAGACTCTAAAGAATTAATAATTCACAGCGTTTGATTTTGAAAATTTTTGATACAAAACGTTTTGAGTTGATAAATTGTACATAGATGTAAATAATAAGAAAACGTTAGTATTTAAAGAACTTTTAACTTCTGATTAAACCTTCATAAACTATTTGCAATGGAAATAATTTCCAATTAATAGATTCATAATTAAGCGCTTTAATTCATTTTCAAAAAGTATTCAAATGTTAATTCAGTTTAAGATACTTAATTTGTAACCCACTCTTTTAATAATTTTGTATTGATAGAAAGCAGTAGGTTTTGGAAATGTAATCAAGTAATAAGTACATTCCAAGTAGGACTGTCACTTTTACACTTTCCAAAACAGAACTTCTTGTGCGGTTAAACCTTTTTCCTTTTAATGGATTTTCTCCTTGTACATGAGAAATTTCTTATGTGGGAAGTTTTTTAACTTTCAATTGTTCGGAATAGTTTTTTTTCTCAATGTTTACTGTACCTATATACGTTTCAGTGAAAAATTGTCCACAACTCACACATAAGTGCTATATATTTTTCGCGCTTGCGCAATGTCGTTTTCTTAAATGAAAAGATCTGTTTAATGACAGAGTTCAGACAAAAATGCAATTTATACGCATTTAAAGGCATTGAAATGTCCATTTTTTGTAATGCTAGTCTCAAGCAGTTGCTCATTATGTACTAAGGTTGTTTTTAATTGATTCAAATGAGATTCAAATGAGATAGAATTTTTTTAATTAAATATATTTTCATTTTGAAAAATGGTTTTTGGATCAATTCTATTTTAATTTATGTGGACCGTAAGACATAAGGAAGAATCTATGATTTAACATTCATTTTGTAACCTTCTCGCGAAAATTAACGGTCGTGGACAGCGAAACAGTGCATATAATAGGGCAGGTGGTAATCCCAATTATAATAATTCAACAGAAAAATCACCTAATGTTCTGCTTAATTACAAAAATAAAGGCTATAGGCATCCTAAGTACAGATACGCTGAAAGCCCTAGCGATGATCCTAAGCTATGACTTGGAAACTTGGTGGTTACAAGGAAGCCCCCCAACCCGCTTTCCTATGAAAGCTTTTCCAAACGCACTACCCATTCCGATATCCGAGGCTAGAACCGAAACTGAACCTGACATTACAGTAAAAAAGAATGAGGAAATTATAAGGGCAAATATTAGCGATAAACCATGAATGTAAAAAAGGAAAATAAGATTGATAAAAAACCAAAATTCAGAGGTAATATTAAACTCAAAAGTACTAGAGAAAGTAACAAAAGTGGGCCAGCATTAGATAGCGAAACTCCCGTAGTAACTATCAATTCCAACCAACCCCAAACATCCAAAACCGCCCAAAATCCAGTAATAAATCCTACAAAATGTATTCCTAGTTTAATAAGTATCCCCACAAGTAAAAAATTCCAATCCCTAGAGAGCATACCCACTCAACGCACTAGCGACTAGACAAGCACACAAGATTCATGTAGAATAAGCAAACCTAAAATTAGGAATAATAAAGGGAAAAATAATTTAGGGAAAGTTTTTTATAATAAAAAATACGAGGATTCACATAAAAATAGTGATTTTAACCTTCGAAAAAATAGCTAAGGTATTATTCGGAAAAAATCAAAAATGGGATCTCAAAAAGGTAATGAGATATCGAAAATTGATAACAGAAATCTATGGTTTGATTTTAAAAATAATGCAATACAGCTATATAATATTTTAGATTGATTTGAAAAAGGAACGAAGAAAACTATTGAAGGGCCGGATAATTATGTTATTATTATTATATTATTATATTATTTTCCGCTTGTTCGAGCGCTAAGGTGGCTATTGCATCCAGCCCTTTAATTTTTCATCGGAAATTTGCGAAGGTATTGTGGATTTTATCGAAAGCTAACCATCAAAATCAGAAAAGCTTCTCAAAAATAAAACTATTTCCGGAAAAGAACATACTCATTTATCGAAACATAAATTGACGTTCAGGGTCAAGATACCATAAAACAGCGATACTACCACGTGAGCCCTAAAATTAAATAAATTATTGATCAAATTTATGATAAAGAAAAACAAGGGAAAGATTACGGATTCTGTTTAGACTTTAGAAAATTCATTAATATTACGAAAGAGTACCTCCACCCAATCCCATTAATGACAGAAATATTGGACACTTTGAGATCAGAAATTGGAAAAAAAGTTCAGAACCAATAACAGCATTCACTGTACCAGGAACGGGCATGGAAGAATTTAGAAGGGTGCCATTTGGCTTAACAAATAATGCTCATGTTACTCTCCAGAGGCTGATGGATAAAATTATCACTCCATACTTAAAGTCAAATGTTTTTTGTTATTTAACATATATAAAATTGTTATAGTAGCTCAAAATTTTGATGAAAATTTAAAATACTTAAATATCGTATTAGATAAAATAAATGACGCAAATTTAACGATCTGTCCGGACAAATGTGAATTTGACTGCTCAGATATTAAATATTTATGTTTTAAAGTTAACGACAAAGGACTCCAAATAGATAACGAATAAATTCAACCAATATTAGAATTCCTTAAACCTAAAAATATTAAACAATTACAGCGCATTGTAGGAATGACAAGTTAAAAAAGATAAACAATGGGATTGGGGACTAGAACAAGATGAGGCATTCCAGAAAATTAAAGATCATTTAACGTCAGCACCAATATTAACCTGCCTAAGTTTCACGCAACCCTTTCAACTCAAAACCGACGCGCGTAACACAGGTTTGGGAGCCGTACTTACGCAAGCAATCAACGGCTCAAATTACGTAAACGCTCACGCGAGTAGTAGCTTAAACGACGCAGAATCTCGGTACTCGGCATCTGAAAAAGAATGCCTAGCGGTAGTTTGCCATAGGAAAAATTAGGTTATATTTAGAAGGCTACAATTTGAAAGTAACCACTTGGCGTTAAAGTGGCTCTATAACTTTAAAAAACCCCACTGACGAATTAGCCAGATGGGTACTAGAACTTCTAGAATATGACTAAGAAGTCATATGCCGCAAAGGTAGGTCAAATTTCGTCCCTGATGCTCTCTTAAGATCAGGAGAATCAGCAAAAAAATATAGCATTTGCGTTAGCTTGCAGCGTGGAAACCCCGAAAGCATACGTAACCAAGAATACAGATGACTGGTACTCACCAAAATCAGAAAAGTTAGAAAAAGGCCCGAAGAACTCAGGTTTCCGAACATTACTTCTAGCCAGGGGTATATTCGAACATGATCAAATACGTGAAAAATTTACAGACTTGGAAAAGAGTAAAACCAAGTAACCAAAAAAAGATAGGATTCATGGAACAAAGGGCAATCGAGGAACAATCGACAATGGTAGCAGCTGCTATTATGTGTCCACTACCAAGTCCTAAAAAGAGAAGAAATTAATACATTTTACTGATCGTAGACCTTTTTACAAAATGGTTTGAAATATTATCAATCAAAAAACCTAACGGGACTACAATAGAGTTCGAATTTCATAAACGCGTCATTTCATTTTGCCTATATTGGACCCAATTCGACATTAGGTAACACCGCGGATTCTCTACACCGATAATGGCACAGAATTTGTGAACAAGACTTTAAGAGACCTAACCGAAAAATTCGGCATTAAGCACATGAAAACACCAAAATATTGCCCCTAAGCAAACCCAACCGAGCGAACAATAGGAAATTTCAACAAATAATTAAAACTTATTTAGATAACGACAATTCCACCTGGGACGAACATATAGACTATTTGCAGTTCACAATAAATACTAGCAACACCTCGTTAAACAAATTTACCCCAGAATTTTGAAATTTAGGTCATGTATTAGAAGCAATTAAGTGCCTCAAAAAAAATATTCTGAATGATAGCGAAACAGAGTTTCAAGGCGTCTATAAATGGGTAGATACAATAGAAGGTTACAAATTATAAAAGAGGAAGTCATGAAAAATTTAGATCAATGAAATAAAAGACAATCTATCAATTATAATTTAAGAAGAAGACCAGTAGAACTAAAAATCGCACACAGGGGCGTGAAAAGGATAAAAAACTGTCAAACAAAGCAGGCAAAAAAATAGGTAAACTATACGGCGTGTATAAATGTCCCTTTATTATTAAAAAGAAAATTTCTCGTACGATTTTCGAATTAAAAAAAACCTTAAAGGAAAAAGTATAAGTGGGTGGAACGTAAATGATTTTAAGTTAGAAAACGTTAGTACAAATACTGGGAAATAGAAGGATTAAATACTGATACTAATACAATATCAAACCTAAATAATGTTACTCCCTAGATCTAAGAACAAAATTAGACAGAACGGAACTTTACCTTTCAGAAAAATGAAAGTAGCAAAGTACTGACAGTGCAACGCAGAACTCAAAATCTTATAACAGGAAACAAGCTACTCTAACTATTTGTTAATAAACTAAATAACACATTAAATTGGATTGACAATTTTCATAAGTTAATAAAAGAACAGCAACTAAACTGAAAAAAAAATCAGACTTAAAGGACAAACGACTCCAAAAACAAAAAATTTACACGACAATTGACTACGCGGACGAGTTTTTCATTTTTCTTTATATATTTTCATAATACGCGCAACGAAAATTCGACTTTCGCCGCCTTTTGAGCGATGCGAAAATGGCGAATGTACTAAAGTGGCTAATGTACCGTCGCACCACTAAATTACCTAT
>JAAAKG020096613.1:0-16073 GCA_010014905.2 Druon quercuslanigerum
TAATTAGACCAAAAATGTTGTATGCGGCTCCCATTTGGGGAAGCACTTACAAGTCTAATATTAATAAACTCCAAATCACGCAAAATAAACGTCTGCGAATAGCGACCGATGCGAAACCGGAAACCAGAATACTTGATATCCATCAGAAACTAGAAATACGAACTATTAAGGAAGAAATTTACCCAATGTCGAAAAACTTTTATTGTTATAATAGTATATAATATGCCTGTAATAGTTCTTGTGCTGGGCTATTGTGATTAAAGCAGATTTAAAAATTATTCTCAGAAATTTCCAATCTATCTCCATTCCACGAATATGATTATTTTTAGGCTTGCTGCGAAATAATATTTTGCAACACAAAATTAGTTTTTATATCCTTCCGCCGTGATAAGACACTGCAGTAAAAATGTCTCTATTCTCAAATTATTTGAAAAGTAGAGAAAATTTATGAATTTGTTTTTCAAGAACATTCAATCTCTGTCCAATTCGTGAGTTTGATATTTTTTAATACAGCTCCGAAGGAATACTTCGATGTTTCTATAAAATTTTAATGCTTAATAAAACTTTTTAACTGTCAAAAATGTAAGCCATTTTTACGAAATATCAAATATATTTCGAAAGTATTTAAATGTTAGAAAAACTTTTGAAAATATAATGATTTGGAGCATCGGCCAAGGCCACGTTGGATCAACAAAAATCTCTTTTTCTTGCATCTCTCTTTTCCGGTTCTAATGTCAATGTTTACAGTATGGATAAACTTTTCAGCAGATAACGACGTGTTATTGAAATAATTAGACGAAAACAAATGTCAAGATATGTTCAATTTGGAGAACATTTTGTAATTTCTTGTTTAAAACTCCCAATTAATTTTGTCACTTAAAAATGAAAATTTATTTATATTTATTGAACATTCCACTACGTTGGTAAAAGTTAAACCAGTTTGTCAATAATAATTTTGTGCTGAAAGGTTCACCTAATTGGTCAAAAATTTAACTATTTTGTTAAAAATTCCTTTTTTGAATGTTCATCTGTTTAGGTAGAAGATTAATCTTCTAGGTTTTTTTTGGGTTGAAAATTCGACAGTTTTCACAAAAAATTCGTCACTTGATTTCAAAGTTTAAGGATTTGAGTAAACTTTTCTTTCTGTCTTGACTGAAATATTATTAATGTATTTAGTTGTGAATTGACTATCTTAGTTGAAAATTCAACTACTTTATTCAAAAATCGTCTTTTTGGTAGAAAATTAATCTTCTTAGTTTAAAAATCGTCTAATGGGTAGAGATTTCATCTTTGCAGTTTGAAAATTTAACTATATAGTTAATATTTCCACTATTTTATTCAGAAATTAATTAGTTTGTTAAAAATTGTACTTTTTCTATAAATGTCTTTAAAACTAGTAATGAGGATAACCACGGTAGTTCGTTATCCATGTTTCGAGAAAACAATTTGAAAATTATTAGTTAACAGTTAGTTATGCTGAAAAACCCCAAGTTTTTTAAAGGAAAATGACCGAAAATTGCATTTTTTTAATTGAGTTGATTCAGATAATGATCTATTTTTAGTTGTCGATAGCAGAAAGTGATTGCTAAATAAAAGAATTCTAACACCTTATGGAAACGCGTTTTTGTCTAAAGTGCCTCAGTGGATAAAAATGTGTTTAAACCATTTTTTCTAACAAGAAAAATGTTGTACTGTTACATAATTGTTTAAAAGGCCCTAGAATTAGTTATTTGCACTTAATTGCGTTATAAAACGCCAGTTTTTAACAATAAAAAAATATCTGAGCAGTGCACTTATTAATTACATGTAATCGAGGAATCATTAATTCCTATTGGATAACTAATACTCACAAGTAAGTTACATTTTCGTATAATTTTTTACCGATTACATAGTAAAAACCGGATTTATTTGATCGTTAAATACCGTCACGTTAAATAAAATAATAAAGTGTTAATTGTCTTCGGTGAATTTAAGTAAAAACACTTTTTATTCTATACATTGCTCAACTTTAGTGCGAATAAATTGTTTATAAAAGCCTTTATCGAGGCTCTTAAGATGACACTGGGAGGTATGGGCACCATGAGAAATCTGGTGCCTAGAGTCACGCTCGAGCTGCTGGATCTCGACTGCGTCACAACGAAGGAACCAAACAGAAGGAACTAGATTCTGGCAATAGTTCAAATCAATGAACCAGAAGCTAAGAAGCTGTTGGAATCCTCCCGCATAAAAGTGGGCTGGATATACAGCAGAGTCAAACCAAGAAGCACAGTCGAACGGTGCTTTAAGTGCTGAGGCTACGGGCACAAATCTAGAGGCTGCCGGGGGCCGGACCGCACCTGCCTCTGCTACAAGTGTGGTAATGGAGGTCACAAAGCTGCCTCGTGCACGGGAATCCTCCAATGTGTACTTTGCGCAGAAGGAGAAAAAAAATCCGGAGCTACTGAAACACTTTCCAGGTTCGGGAACATGCCAAGTGTTTAAACAGGCATTAGCCAGGGTTAAAAGCAAAACCAACGAATGATCAGGATACTACAGGGTAATCTGAACAGGAGCAGATTGTCAGGCGATCTTCTGACGAATCTAATCGTCGAAAAGGAGGTCGACATGCTAATCATAAGTGAACAATATAAGGCAAGGGACAGTGATCTGGATAGCAGATCCAGGGAAAGTGCCTGTAAGCACACATGGAGCCGGAAACTGATTCGCGTGGGTGAGGAGCAGGGGCGTTACATATGTCAGTTGCTACCTCACTCCAAACGAGAGTATCCTTAACTTCCAGGAAAAACTGGATCTCCTCGAGGACTTCATTCGAGAGGAGCAGGGAATGGTACTGGTGGCCTGTGATTTCAACGCAAGAGCAGTTGGATGGGGCATGCCAAGGCCTGATTTAAGGGAAAAAAGAATCATGGAAATGGCTTCCAGAACAGGACTAATGGTTCTGAACAAAGGGCGATCTGCGAGCTTCAGGCGAGCAGGGCAAAAGGGGACGATACCGGACATCACCCTAGCAACAGAAAATCTGGTTCCTCTTGTAAGAAGCTGGAAGGTGATCGAGGATTACACCGCAAGCAATCACCAATATATCAACGTAAGCTTAGGAAGAATGCAGCAGGCTATTAGGCCCTGTAAAGAGGTGGGATGGAACACTACAAAAATGAATATAGATCAGCTGGATAGGATTATAAATGAAGTGAAAGAAGCTCTATTCGGCCTGCGCGACAATGTCTATCAAGCGAGTGGAGTGGGAAAGCTGGTGGACGCCAATATGAAACTCATCCATCGGGCTTGCAACGCGTCAATGCCCCGGAAGAGAACTCAAAGCAACAGACGCACCAATGATTGGTGGACGGAGCAAATCGCCCTCCTTAGAAATAGATGCCTGCGGAGTAGACGGGAAAAAACTCGAGCTAGGAGAAAAATAAGGGGTAACATATCAAGCACAACCCTAGATAAGGTTTAACATCGGCAAAGTAAGAAGGATCTGCGGAACGCCATTAAAAGAAGCAAGAGGCAGAACTGGTTTTGGCTCGTCGAGGACGTCAACAACGAGCCTTGCGGTCTGGGCTACAGAATCGTTACACGAAAGCTTGATGCCCTTTCAACATGCGGGGCGATGGAACCAGAAGTAGCGGACATTATCGTTGATAGCCTCTTCCCCACCCACCCGGTGAGACAGAGGGCCAACGATAAGGCCACGTCCGTGGAGATACCGCCGTTTACAATGGAGGAGCTACTAGCAGCAGTAAGCGGCCTTGCACGCATTTGCCCTCAGATGCTTTTGAACACCTACAACGCTGGTCTAAATTGAGAAATCTTTCCCAAACAGTGGGAGACGCAACGTCTAATGCTCATTAGCGAAAGCATGGGTGATTCAACATCACCGCGAGCATATCGTCTGCAGTGTATGTTGAACACTGCGGGTAAACTTCTGGAGAAGCTGCTAAAGCCTCGTTTGGAGGCGATTATCCAGGAGGGCGGAGATCTGTCACCAAGACAGTATGGCTTTAGAAGAGGATGCTCCAATATTCATGCACTTCAAGAGATAGTGCAGACAATCCACGCAGACAATCCTGGCAACGTTGGATGTAAAAAACGCTTCCAACTCTGCCAGGTGGGTCGACATGCTTGAAGCTCTTAAGAAGTTTAAGGTACCAGAGTATCTGCAGCAGACGATCGAAAGCTACCTTAAGGATAGAGTTCACGAATACGAGACAACGAGAGGAACCAGAAGGAAGAACATAACGGCCAGTACCGCCCAGGGCTCAATCCTGGGACCAGACCTCTGGAACATCTCGTATGATGACATCCTTCGTCTACAGATGCCAGAAGGAGCATACTTATCGGTTGACGCAGATAACATCATGGCTGTAATAACTGCTCGTAACATCGAACAATTTCAGTGGAAACTGAATCGGGTCATGCACCTACTGGACAGGTGGATTGAGAGCCATGTTCTAAGCCTAGGAAGATGATTCCTACGATAATAGAGATGAAGTTGGACACGGAAACCATTAAGATGATGAGGATTCTAAAGCACCTTGGAGTGATGCTGGATACCAAGCTTACCTTCTGGGAGCACATTAGGAAAGCTGCTGATAAAGCAGCAACAGTGACGATGGCACTGAGCAGGCTTATAGCCAATGTCAACGGACCAAAGCCTTTTAAGCGCCGACTACTGATGTCGGCAGACCAGAATATCCTCCTATGTGGTAGTGAAATATGGGCAGAAGCACTCAGGAAAAAGAAATATAGGCAGAGGATGGCAGCGGTACAACTGAGGGGTGCACTGAAAGTGGCTTGCTCTTAGCGCACCGTTTCAGAGTCCGCGGCCCTTGTGATTGCAGGGATAATACCCATAGCCTTTGAAAGGAAGCAGATTTTTGAGAAATCTCCTGAAGTAGGAAAGAGACTGCAAGAGATGATGCTAGAATAGGAATACAGGAATACTGGCAACAACGGTGGAACAACGACCGATGGGGCTGATGGACGGCAAAACTTATCCCTGACCTAAGGGTATGGATACAACGTAACCATGGAGAGGTAAGCTATTATCTGACACAGTTTCTATCGGGGCATGGCTATTTTCGGGCCTACCTCCATACGATAAAAAAGGTGCAGAGTCTAAAGTGTATCTACTGCGAAGCCGATCACGATCACGCAGAGCACACTTCCTTTGACTGTGGACGCTGGACAGAGTACCGAAAGGGGCTCGAAAAGGTAGCAGGACGTCTAACACCGAAAACTGTGATAGCAGTAATGTTGCGAAGCGAGGAGGCTTGGGATGCAATAGCCACCTACGCAGAAATAGTTCTGCGGCAGAAGATGCGTTATATCTTACTTAGAACAGAAAGTAAGAAGCTTCTCTTTCTCTAGTCTCTTTTGTTTGTTTTGCAGGACAGGAGACTTTCGCACAGGGTCGAAGGCCGGCGAGCCCAATAAGAGGCATATATCTCTTCTACCGAGGATGACGCGTACCCCTGGAGGGAGAATCAGCAGCATAAAGAAGTCCAAGCTGGCAAGAATGATGGCGCCGAGGTACGGCGAATTAGCCTTATCCCTATGCTCCCGAAGTAATGCGTAAGCTGTTCCAGGAGCATCGGTTAGCAGGTAAGGACTTAAGATTTAGTGGGTAGGTGCGGTTTCGGTAAGTCCCACACTCACCTTCGTTCCTTGTGGACTAGGCGCCCGTGTGAGCATGTCGTTTATCGACCGGGCACTCAAGTTTCACATGTAGATTACTTTAGTCGGAATCCGATCGACTATTTGGCTGTGGATATCACTTCCTGCGAATGGATCAAGGTTGCTTTACGAAATTAAAATAATTCACGATATTCGAGCTTCAGGCGATGTTCAGCCCAATGTGAAACAATACTTCGACCTTTATGACATGAAAGATGGCATAGATGGCCGTAAAACCAAAGCTAAGAATAAATGGGTTGTTCCTAAGGCAGCTCGGTTTAATGTTGTTAAAATGTACCACGATAACCAAGGTCATTTCGCACTGCACAACAAAATAGAAAAAATTACATAAAATTATTGGTTCAAGTGAATGCGAAAGTTCGTAGCCAAATATGTGAATGAATGCCTAAACTTTTTGTATTATAAAGCAACGGCTGGAAAAAACTGGGTTCTTGGTTCTTGCACCAACTTTTTCTAAAGAATACGGTATCAAACACATATTGAACGCTGTAACTACTCCGAGGGCTAACGGTCAAAATGAAAAAGTTAACCGAACTGTACTCGACGCATTAGCAACTACCTGTGCGGGAGAAGCTGAAGACACTTGGGATGAGCATGTGAAGAATATCCAAATTGCTAATAATAGTGCTACAAACCGAAGCACACGGAATAGCCCTGCATAGCTTTTATATTGATTTAAACTACGCAGTATGGCCGATGCGGTATTGGTCTCGGCGATTCAGGATACATTGGATCTTGTTGATCTACAGGAAGAACGCGAAAGAGCTAAAAGCAATATTGATGAAGAGCAAAAGAGGCAGAAGGAATCTTTTCATGCGAAAAGGTTTAAGCCTCCGCATTATCAAGTAGGTAATGTAGTTGTGTTGCAGACTAAATCAGCACCAGCAACAGAACAAAGCCGGAAATTGAATGCCAAGGCCAAGGGTCCGTTCAAGGTGAGAGCTGTGTTGCCGAATGATCGATATGAGATCGAAGATCTTTGGGACATGAAGAAGACTCCAGGCCAGCGGGAGGTGGTGGCAGTGGACCATCTAACTCCGTGGGTCATTTTCGACGATACGGCGTGAAACTCGTAAGGCTGGAAAATGTTGAGGCTTGCGAAAGCCTGGGTCGAGTCTGAGGTTCTGGCGTTTTCTAGTGGTCAAAGAAAACGTGGACTTAACCTCTGGCGAAGGCTGGACCATTTGATAGGGCCGCGATTCAGAAACTCTGGCGTGTTACCTCTAGTCAGGGTTCACGTCGACTTTTTTTCTCGGCGGAGGTCCATACCAACGGTCAAAGTCAGTAGTACAAGATAATATCAGATAAATGATAATAGTCAGGAGCTTTCATCCCAATCTGTCTCTCCGGCAAGCCAAACCCAGGCAGCGGCTGTGCCACCAGCTCTCACAAGAGCTGAGGGATTGTCTGCCCCTATGAGTGAGGCTATGGAAACGGGAGCGGCCAATCAGTTCCCCAATAAAAAGCGCCTCAACGGTTCCCAGAAAAGGAGTTTGAAGAGGCAAGCACAGCGGGCTAGTATAACAGTTGCGGTAGCTAACACACCGGCAACTGCTGTGCCGATAACCAGCACTGAGGCTCAGAAGCGGGGAAGGGGCTCAGATGGCACCCTACCGGGGGGGGGGGGGCGGCAAGCCTGTGAAGACCAAATAAGCCATTACCCCGAATGGATGGAAATAAGGCATCAGTGCAAGAACCCGAAATGCACATCCCTAACATTCGTCGGCTGTGAGAAGTGCAAATTGCCATTATGTTTTAACAAAGACAGAAACTGTTTCCGCCAGTTTCACCTAGAATAATAGTTGTGTCTTTTGTTTTACAGCCAAAGATTATTTTTATGTGAAAAATATCTATTTATTAACAAAACTCAGTCACAAAATGCAGCTGGACAAATTTCTTCGAATAGTTAAACTTTAAGCCAAAAAGATCAATTTCTTTAAAATGATAAATATTTAACTGAACTATTTAAATGTTCAACCAGAAAGATGAAGTTTCAAATAATAAGATTAATTTTCTATCAAGAAATACAATTAAAAAAAAAGATAAATTTTTCAACGAATTTTAGAAAGAAAATGCAGCTGGACAAATTTCTTCGAATAGTTAAACTTTAAGCCAAAAAGATCAATTTCTTTAAAATGATAAATATTTAACTGAACTATTTAAATGTTCAACCAGAAAGATGAAGTTTCAAATAATAAGATTAATTTTCTATCAAGAAATACAATTAAAAAAAAAGATAAATTTTTCAACGAATTTTAGAAAGAATTTTAAAAAGAATTTTAAACGGAGCAGATTAGATTGGAACAAAAACAATTAATCCTTAACGGGAATAGATAAATTTTTAAAGGAACCAAAATTAATTTTTACTGACAAAGAAGACAAATTGCCAACCAAAACTTAAATAATAACATTTTAGTTACAAAAATTAATGTTCAACCAAACAGATGAATTTTCAACTAAGACTATGAAATATTTAACTAAGATGATGAATATTTAAATGAAATAATAGCGAATTATTATCCATCCTTTGTGCTTTGTAAAATACGAAAAGAATTCTATACATTATAATCCAAAGAACAGTAGTTAAGAAACTGCCAAAAGAAGGGAGTTTTATTTTTAAATAAAAAACATAAATTTTCAAATAGAAAAAAAAACGATTTTTGACAAAAGATGGAAGTAAGATTTTCTGCTAAATATCTAATTCTTAACCAACGAAAAAACGGCTTTTCAACAAAATAATACAATTTTCTACTGGAATAGGTAAATTTTTATGCATAAAAATTGTCTCAACTAAAAATTAATTTTTAATGTCTAGAAAATTAATTTAAATTTTAAGCAAGTAGTGGAATTTAGAAATAATTTTTTAAATTTGACTAAAATTATATAAATAATTAAAACTCAGTAAAAACAATAGATTTTCAACCAAGAAAAAAGAAAATTTCAAAATAACAGTCAAATTTTTAACTAAACAAGACACATTTTCAACCAAATTATTGATTTTGGAACTAGAAAAAAAACATGATTAACAAAAGAATGGAATAATTAAATTTTGAGTTAAGGAAATTAATTGTTAACCAAACTGATAAATTCGCAACTAAAATGATGAATTTTCGACTGCAATAGTTGAATTTTATACCTACCAAAAATAAGAAGTTCCAATCATACTGTTTAAGCAAAATAGTTTCTCCTGGAATCATTCAATTTTTTGATAAAAAAAACTCATTTTCAACCATAGATAAATTTTTAATAAAAATGATAAATTTTCAACCATTACTATTAATTTTATACAAAATAGGCGAAATTTTCACAAATTAGATACATTTTTGAACAACTATTTTTTTCCACTACTTGCTTAAAATGTAAACTAATTTTCTAGAAATTAAAAAATTTTTTATTTCTGAACAAAAAACTATCAATTTTCAACCAAATAGTTCAATTTTAATTAAAAAAAAGATAGATTTTCTAGAAAAAATAGAATGGTCAATTTTGTTGTTATACATCTAATTCTTAAAAAAAAACGACTTAACAAAACTCGACTGTTCGTTCTCGCGCTTAGCGTTCGGTCTTTGTATATTCCCACAGACATTTTTAACTCAAGGCCCAACCATCGACAACAATAATTGGGTGATAGTGAATTCTTTTTTGTTAAAGCTCATTTGGCTTTAACGAACACATTCTCATTACGCATCTCATCTTTGCACTCGAAATAGTCCCTCAAATTGTATATCATTTCCATAAATGTGTATTATTACAATTAATAACATGCATTCATATTAAAACAGGCGTAGTGTTATTAACTCGTTTGAAAAATGCGCATTCTTTTAAAAAAATTTTGCTATAAAAATTGTATTGCAACCGCAGGATTTGGCCGGGATCGGGTGGTTTCAGTATGTGACGGAATCAATATGACGATCCGGCAAAAGTCTCGTGCACACTGAGGACACGGAGCGACCCAAGGACGACTGCCTTCTGCATTTTCCCCGCAAGTCTTTTAGCATATTGTTCACACACAGGGATGATTTTCAAGATATTAACCAGTGAAAGCTTGACACCTTCAAGAGCGCAGATAAGGGCGAATAATTTAACAGAATAGTCCGGGTACAATCGTCGCCACTCCCTTAAAAGTTGTCTATACCTCTCTTTCTTTTCATTCTCCTTGACTATGATGTTTTTGTCAGCTGTGGCGAAAATTCGATAACGAACATGGTTCGCTTCTCGAAGTCGAGGAGAACTATGTCAGGCCTCGCGTGTGCAACAGAAACAATTGTCGGGAGTATAAAGTTTCATTATATGCGCAACTTCTCATTCTCGAAAATTGACTCTATTCATATAATTGAGAATCATTGAAATACTGTGATATAGTTGAATGAAAAATTTAATTTTTAAAAATTTTTATTGAATTTTTTTAAAAATAAGTTTTTTGAAACCCCACACACGAGACGAAAAAGATATTAAAGGGCAAAAGTTGTGATTGAGAATGTTCCCACGCAGCAGGTAGATGTTTTAAAACATTTTAATGACGTTTTTCACGTTTAAAACATAAACTACGCCTCCTATTAAAAAGTGATTCATAACAAATTTGTAGATCCTTTTAAAATGCACAATTTTTAAATACACACCTTTTTATCTATTTTGCACATTTTAACCGTAAAACTTTGGTTTTCCATTATTTTTTTATCCTGTCTAAATTTCAATTTTCGTTTTTTCAAGAAAATTCAAAAAGTCGTTAGGACAATCTTATAGGGCATTTAAATAGCAACATTTTTCTTTTCTTGACTTTTTTCGTATCGTGCGTTATTTGGCTTAAAATGTTCATTTTCGTGTGCTTTATGGAATTATTTGAATTCTACAACTCTGGTAATTTTTTTTTTATCAAAAAAGAGTCTTATGGAGAAATTGTCTGTCTTTTCGAGTACTATAAATAATTGTACAGAGAATTTTTCAATCTTGAAAAAACTGGTCTCAAAAATTTTCAAAATGTGCTCACTTTTTGAATTTTTATCCAAAATGGCTGGCTAACGAACTTGACCTTTAGTATAACAATTAATAATTAATAATTAATTTTCAAATGAGGGAGAAGAAATTTTCAACACAATACTTTATTTTTCAATTAAAAAAGACACATTTTGAACCAAATTCTTTAATTTTGACCTAGAAAAAAAAACAATTTTTGACAAGTAATGGAATAGTTACATTTTCAGTTAAGGAAATTAATTTTTAATCAGACTGATGAATTTTCGACTGGAATAGGTGCATTTTATACCTACTTAAAATAACCATTTTCAACCATAAATATTAATTTTCTACAAAACGGTGAGTATTTGAACTAGTTTAGTTTCTAAATAAAAAATATTAATTTTTAATCAAATATTTGAATTTTATGCAAAAAAGATACATTTTCAAACAAAAATAGAATTATTAATTTTTCTCATAAAAAATATAATTCTTAACAACAATGACAAACAACGTATTTTCAATAAAATAGTTACATTTTCAACAAGAGATGAATTTTCAATTTAAATGGTGAATCAATCTTGAAAAAAAATTAATTTTTAATAAATTAGTTTAACTAGAAAAAAAAACTGTTGACAAAAATAAATACAAGTTACATTTTTAGTTAAGGAAACTAATTTTCAACAAAACCGATGAGTTGTAAATTAAAATGATGAATAGTAGAATAGTGTAATTTTATGCCTTATTATTATACAAAAAAGGGGAAATTTTCCACAAAGTATATACATTTTCAAAGAAAATATTTAAAATTATAAATAAAAATATTAATTTTTAACCAAACTGATGAATCTTCAAATGAAATAGTTGAACTTTATGCCAAAAAGATAAAGTTTCAACTATGAAGATTAACTTTCTACAAAAAAGGCAAACTTTTCACAAAGTAGGTAAATTTTCGAACAAATATTATAATTTCTAAATGAAAAATATCAATTTTCATCCAAATAGTTGAATTTTCATCTAAGAAATATACATTTTCAACCAAAAAAAGAATTTTCAACTTTTCTGCTCAAAACTTAATTTAAAAAAAAACTTATTTTCAGCAAAACAGTTCAATTTTATAAATAACCATTTTTAAACAAAAATGGAATACTTGAATTTTCAATTGAGGAAATTAAGTTTCAACCAAACTGATGAGTTTTCAACTAAAACGATGAATCTTCAACTTCTTCTAATTTGAAATTTCATCTGTTTGCTTAAAAATCCACTACTTTTGTAGACAAATTATGGTTTTTGGTAAATAATTTGATTTTTTTTGTAAAAAATTTAACTTTTGGATTAAAAATTCATTTTTTAGTTACAGATTTATAATTTTAGTTAGACATTAAATCTTTGCTATTTTGTAGAAAATTCGTTTCTTTTTGTAAAAAATCTTTTTTTTTTAATCAAAAATTTAAGCATTTCATGTTTGATTTAACATTTATTTTATAAAGTTGAAAATTCAATAATTTTGTTGAAAATATGTCTTAATTAATTTGTCTTTTTGTTAAATAATTTTTGGTCTTTTGGTTAAAAGTTCATTTTTTGGTTGAAGATTCATTATTTTAGATAAAAATTAATTATTTGCATAACAATTTTGCTGCTATGAAGACAATTCTTCTCTTTTTGTAAAAAAATAAATTTTCAATCATGAAGATTAATTTTCTACAAAAAAGGCAAACTTTTCACAAAGTAGATAAATTTTCGAAGAACTATTATAATTTCTAAATGAAAAATATCAATTTTCAACCAAACAGTTGAATTTTTATGTAAAAAAAGATACATTTTCAACCATAAAAAGAATTTTCAAGTTTTCTGCTAAAAATTTAATTATTAAAAAAACTTATTTTCAGCAAAACAGTTCAATTTTCTAATTAACCATTTTTAAACAAAAATGGCATACTTAAATTTTCAGTTGAGGAAATTAAGTTTCAACCAAATTGATGAGTTTTCAACTAATTAATTTTTAATTTTTCGTAAATAAGTAAATAAATCAGTAACCTAATAAATAAATTTGCATGTTCTACAACTGTAGATAAAGTAAAAATGACTATTTTTAAATTGATAATAATTATTTAAATAATGAAACCTTGAAGGTTTTCTGCGATCAGAAATAAATTTTCGGTTTTAAAATTAAATTGCAATTAAATACCTGGTTTTTTCCTGTTCAAATCGCCATCTCCATCCTGGGCACCTTTAAATATTCTAGATAGTCAATAATTTTCATAAAAAACTTAGAAGCATATACTCAATCTTTTTATTCATCGCTCACAATAAATATTACTCGTCGCCGCTTCGGGTATAAAGAAAATTTCCAAAGATCAGTGAAAAAATGTCATCATTGCGCACCATTTTTTTCGATATCAGAAAGTGTAGAAAAATTCTAAATTCAAAATTCCCTTCCACCCAAGCGACTTATTGGCCATCCTTTGTGCTTTTTCAATTACAGACAGAATAATTCCATATATTCTAACCCAAAGAACAATAATTAAGAAACTGCCACAAGAGGGGAGTTTTTATTTTTCATCTTAAATGCAGTCTTTGACTCTCTTTTTCTTTATACATTCCCATTTCTATCGAATTCTATATTATTATATTATTATATTATTATATAATTCTATTTTTCATCACAAGACAAAAGTCGCTCGAGTAGAATAAAATTCGAACCCTAAAATTTAATTACGAGTGAAAAAAGCACGTCGGATATACATAATCAATCAATCATTCACGCAAAGAGTAAAAATCTACTCTCATATGACTCGTTATTTGGTTCGCTCGAAAAAAAAAATAATAATATCGTGACAATTGATAATATTGTACGTAATCTGATCTCATTGTCACTTTTTCTCCAAGCTTTTAAGATTCTACTCTACCTAAATATATAGTACAGTAAATACATCTAAAAGAGATTGTTAAAATTAAATCTACATGGGAAATGAATCAATCTGGCCCAATGGAAAAATTGATTTATCCTTTCATTGATTAATTAATTAATTTATAGAGTCAATATTTCATTAATTATAAAGATGGATAAAATCGACCTTTGAAGAATTAATCTCTTGAAAAGCGTTTGCGTCTCCTCTACTCGGTTGTCAGAAAAAAAAATAAAAAAATAAAACAACCGCGAGTAGTCGATAATATTAACAATTAAATTATGTATATTTCACAAAATTGACATTTTCGAGATTGCAGCTGAGCTGGCGCGTAAGTGCTAGGCCCACTTTTTTATATCGATACCCTTCTCAATATTTTTTTTATTCATTTTCGCATAGGGAAAATTTTTTTACTAATTTAAGTTAATTAGTCAATTAGCAAATTGTTTTTTGTAAAATAGAGTTAAAATGTCTATCCGTCAGTTTAAAAAGAAAAGGTTTCATTTTTTAAGTAGTGTCCGTTTTTTTGCGAAATTTTTTAATAAAATACTTAAATTTTCAACCATAGAAATTAATCTTCAACTAAAGAAATGAATCTTGATCCAAAAAATTACTCTTTAACAAAGTAGTATAACTTTGAACCAAAAGAGATTAATTTTCAAAGAAAAATTCGATAGTGGAATTTGAAGCACAAAAATTAATTTTCAACAAAGAAAAAAACATACATTTTTAATAAAATAGTTCCATTTTTATGGAAATCAGTAAATTTGCACCTAAAAAAAATTAATTTTAGAAACAAAAAATTAAACAGTTCAGTTTTCAGTTCAAAAAAAATCATTCTGAACCAAAAAATGGAGATTTGAACAAAATACTTCATTTCTCAACCAAAAATGATGAATTATAAACTAAAATATCAATTTTTATCTAAAACTACATATTTTTAACGAAACAGTTAAATTTTTAACCAAAGAAATTAATTTTTAACCAAAAAAATTACTTTCTGATAAAGTAGTAAAAGTTTAAATCAAAATAGATGAATTTTAAACAAAAAATAAAATATTGGATATTCCAACAACATTTTTAATGCTAAATAGAAAGCAGTTGGACTAAAATAAAAAAGACAACTTTTAAATAAAATAATCGATTTTGAAGGTGAAAAATTAATTTTCAACCAAGAAAAAAACATAAATGTTCCATAAAATAGTAAAATTTTCATGGAAAGAAATGAATTTGCAACTAAAAAAAATTAATTTGTAACAAAAAAATGAAATAGTTTTAAGTTCAGTTTAATCAATCTGAACCAAAAAAAAAGAGATTTGAAGAAAATCCTTAAATTTTCAATAAAAACTAATGAATTCGAAAAAAAATCAATAAAACAGTTCAATTTTTATGAAAAAAAGTGAATTTGCAACTAAAAAATTTAACTTGTAACACAAAATGAAATAGTTCAGTTGTCATCAAAATAATTTTGAACCAAAAAATGGAGATTTGAACATAATACTTAAATTTTCAACCAAGACGATCAATTTTCAACTGAAACGTTAAATTTGATATAAAAAATATATTTTTAATAAAGCAGTTAAATTTTTAAACAAAGAAATTAATTTTTAACCAAAAACTACTTTTTAATACAGTAATATCAATTTTTAACCCAAAAAGATGAATTTTCAACTAAAAATTAAAAAGTGGATTTTGAAACTCAAAAATTAATTTTCAACAAAGAAAAAAACACAAATTTTTAAAAAAAATAGTTCAATTTTTATGGAAATCAGTGAATTTGCACCTAATAAAATAATTTTATAAAAAAAATTAAATAGTTTAGTTTTCAGTTTAAAAATATCATTCTGAACAAAAAAATGGAGATTCGAACAAAATACTTCATTTTTTAACCAAAACGATTAATTATCAACTAAAATATTAATTTTTTCTAATAAAAAAAATATTTTTAACATAAAAACTTTATTTTTGATGAAGTAGTGAAAATTTCAATCAAAATAGATGAATTTTCAAAAAAAAAAAAATAGTGGATGTTCCAACAACATTTTTAATGCTAAATCAAAAGCAGTTGGATTTAAACAAATAAGACAAATTTTAAATAAAATAATCGATTTTAAAGTTTAATAGTTAATTTTCAACCAAGAAAAAAACATAAACAAAATTTTTTTTGAAGAATCTCCTTAAATTTTCAATCAAAATTAATGAATTTGAAAAAAAATAAATAAAACAGTTCAATTTTTATGGAAAAAAGTGAATTTTCAACTAAAAAATTTAACTTGTAACAAAAAATGATTGAAAATTGAAAAAATGAAAATGAATGATTTTCAACTGAAACGTTAAATTTGATATAAAAAAATATATTTTTAAAAAAGCAGTTAAATTTTTAAACAAAGAAATTAATTTTTAACCAAAAACTACTTTTTAATACAGTAATATAAATTTTTAACCCAAAAAGATGAATTTTCAACTAAAAATTAAAAAGTGGATTTTGAAACTCAAAAATTAATTTTCAAC